>JAFMOC010000351.1:115000-165000 GCA_019802505.1 Corydoras sp. C115 | reverse complement strand
TCTGGTTCTGGTTAAACTTCCCTTTAACTCTTCTCCTTTGTAAAACATTTTCGTCGTAAGATTCAAACTAAATCATTAGAGTTTGCAGAATCACACACAGTCCGGTCCGAACCGCATGACCTTTACTACGGTGTGTTCTTGCTGGGAAAACATGCTGCATGTAAAAGGACACGGCTTTACTGATAATGACCTCACCGGCAGAGAAATCTGCTGTTATTAAGCAAACGTGTGTGATCTCAGTTATTAAGAATGAGGACAGCGAGTCTGTCATCTTCACCTCAGAAGTCTGCTCTTCTTCTTTTCGGTTCTTTTCTTTTTCTTTTGTGGTGGTTCTCTGTGTACTTTTTTTATGGAGTTGAGGTCACTGTACAGTCAGTGTTCAGAACATTGTTCTCGTCTCTGTATTTCATTAAGTCTGAACTGAGACTGGGCGGCACGGTGGCTTAGTGGTTAGCACGTTCGCCTCTCAGCGCTAGGGGTTCCCGGTTCGAATCCCCATCTGGGTGGACTTTCCATGTTCTCCCCGTGTCCGCGTGGGTTTCCTCCGGGTTCTCCGGTTTCCTCCCACAGTCCAAAAACATGGATCAAGTTAATTGAGTTCTCTAAATTGCCCCATATAGAGTGTGTTTGTGTGAGTGAGTGTGTGCCCAGCGATGGATTGGCGCCCTGTCCTGGGTCTATCTGCCCAGCGCCAGAGACGTTCTCCCCTGGATGGGCATGGGGAACCCCACCGCGACCCTAATAGAGGATAAAGCGGGAGATAATGAATGAATGAATGAACTGAGACGGTCTTTGTATGCTGCTCCCAAAGAGGTCTTTATTTAATTATGTTTTTTTATTTAACTGGAGGGCGGCACGGTGGATTAGTGGTTAGCATGTTCTCCTCTTAGGGATTCCCAGTTCGAATCCCCATCTGGGTGGAGTTTCCGTGTTCTCCCCGTGTCTGCGTGGGTTTCCTCCGGGTTCTCCGGTTTCCTCCCACAGTCCAAAAACATGGATCAAGTCAGTTGAGTTCTCCAAATTGCCCCATATAGAGTGTGTTTGTGTGAGTGAGTTTGTGTTCAGTGATGGATTGACGCCCTGTCCTGGGTGTATCTGCCCAGCGCCCGGGACGTTCTCCCCTGGATGGGCATGGGGAACCCCACCGCGACCCTAATAGAGGATAAAGCGGAAGATAATGAACGAATGAATATTTAACTGGAACGTTTGTTTGTACATTTCTGCAATTTGTACATGTCGCCCTTTTTATGCATTACATTTACATTTGGTTGTTTAGCAGAGGCTTTTATCCAAAACATCCATCCATCCAGAACGTTTCGGGCGCTGGGCAGATACACCCAGGAAAGGGCGCCAATCCATCGCTGGGTACACACTCACTCACACAGACACACTCTATATGGCACAATTTGGAGAATTCGGTTGACCTTAATCCATGTTTTTGGACTGTGGGCGGAAACCAAGAACCTGGAGGAAACCCACGTGGACACGGGGAGAACATGGAAACTCCACCCAGATTGGGATTCGAACTGGGAGGAGAAGGAGAACGTGCTAACCATTAAGCCACCATTCCGCCCCTTATCTAAAAGGTCCATCCATCCATTATCTTCTACTTTATCCTCTACTAGGGTCGTGGGGGGGTTCTCCATTCCCATCCAGGGGAGAACGTTTCAGGTGCTGGGCAAATATACCCAAATATACAGGGTGCCAATCTAATACTAAGCACACACTCACTCATACAGACACACTTTATATGGGGCAATTTGGAGAATTTACCTTGACCGTGATCCATGTTTTTGGAGGAGAACATGGAAACTCCACCCAGATTGGGATTCGAACCGGGAATGCGCTGAGAGGCAACCACTAAGCCACTGTGCCGCCCCTTATCCAAAACAACTTACAAGTATCCCAACATGATGGTTGGGTCAGAACACAGGGTTGATGCAGCACCTTTGGAGCAATGAGGGTTTAGAGCCTTGCTGAAGAACCCATATTGGTAACTTCATTAGTCCTGGGATTTAAAGTGGATAGCCCAACACCCTAACCACTGAGCTACCGATAACACTTTTTATATAAGTGACGTCTTATAAATTCATAATTGATTTTTTGGAATCACTGCTGTGTTTCAGTTGGGCTCCTGGGTTTGATTTCCTATTGGATGAACACAGGATGTCCCTGTACAGATACAGATGCCCTCTCTGTACCCGTGTGGGTTTCCTTTGTGGTCTCTGGCTTCCCCTTACATTCCAAAAACCTGCTGATTAAGTAAACTGTCCTAGTCATTGGGTCTGCACATGTCAGTGCACGGTCTTACTGATGGATTATTTTACATTCACACACATTACTATCTCATCTTCAACTTATTTGTGTACTAGAGTTGTGTGGGTGTGGGTTCCCCATGCCCATCCAGGGAAGAACAGTTTGGGTGCTGAGTAGATACACCCAGGCACACTAACTCACACACACTCACTATATTGGGGCAATTTCGAGCAGCCAGTTCACCTTGAGGCGGCACGGTGGCTTAGTGGTTAGCACGTTGACCTCTCAGCACTAGGGATTCCCGGTTCGAATCCCCATCTGGGTGGAGTTTCCATGTTCTTCCCGTGTCCCCGTGAGTTTCCTCCGGGTTCTCCGGTTTCCTCCCACAGTCCAAAAACATGGATCAAGTCAATTGAGTTCTCCAAATTGCCCCCTATAGAGTGTGTCTGTGTGAGTGAGTGTGTGCCCAGGGATATGTTCGCACCCTATCCTGGGTGTATCTGCCCAGCGCCCGAAACGTTCTCCCCGGATGGGCATGGGGAACCCCACCGCGACCCTAGTAGAGGATAAAGCGGAAGATAATGGATGGATGGATGGACAGTTCACCTTGAATCCAAGCTTTTTGTGGCAGAAAACGAAAGAACCCGGAGACAACCAACACAGACACGGGAAGAACATGGAAACTCCACCTAGACTGGGATTTGAACCTGGATCTCCAGCACTGAGAGGTGGACGCGTTAGCCGCTACGTCACCGTGCCGCCCACACTGACACCTGTTGAGCATTTTAGTCATTATTATCTTCAGTTCACCTGATTAACATGTCCTTAGACCGTAGGAGGTAACTGCCCCCCAGGGCAAACCCATGCAAACACAGTAAGGACTCGGGCCCCCCGCTTAGAAAATCGAACCCAGGACTCTCTTGCTGTGAGGTAACAGTGCTGCCCACTGTGCTGCATGCTGACTGAATACCACATGATTAAATAACTAAACAGATGCCTCGTTTTAAACATATTACTTTAATAGCGACTAAATATTTACCGTATTAAATGTAATTAATTTAATGCATTTACATCAACTTAATAGGTGGCACGGTGGCTTAGTGGTTAGCATGTTCTCCTCTCAGCGCTGGGGATTCCCGGTTTGAATCCAGAGCTGGTTTGAGTTTCCATGTTCTCCCCGTGTCCACGTGGGTTTCCTCTGGGTTCTCCGGTTTCCTCCCACAGTCCAAAAACATGGATCAAGTCAATGGAATTCTCCAAATTGCCCCATATGGAGTGTGTCTGTGTGAGTGAGTGTGTGTCCAGTGATAGATTGGTGTCCTGTCCTGGGTCTATCTGCCCAGCGCCCGAAACGTTCTCCTCTGGATGGGCATGGGGAACCCCCCCCACAACCCTAGTAGAGGATAAAGCGGAAGATAATGGATGGATGGACATTGACTTAATTTACTTTTGGTCAATTAACAGATGCTTTTGTCCAAAGTGACTTACATGCATTTACAATAATCACTCCCTTAAGTGAATTTGTCAATTAAAAATCTTAATAGTACCACCCTTAGTGGTTAGCACGTTCGCCTCTCAGCGCTAGGGATTCCCGGTTCGAATCCCCATCTGGGTGGAGTTTTCATGTTCTCCCCATGTCCGCTTGGGTTTCCTCCGGGTTCTCCGGTTTCCTCCCACAGTCCAAAAACATGGATCAAGTTAATTGAGTTCTCTAAAAAATTGCCCCATATAGAGTGTGTTTGAATGAGTGAGTGTGTACCCAGCGATGGATTGGCGTCCTGTCCTGGGTCTATCTGCCCAGCGCCCGAGACGTTCTCCCCTGGATGGGCATGGGGAACCCCACCGCGACCCTAATAGAGAATAAAAGCGGGAGATAATGAATGAATGAATGAATAGTACCACCACAGAGCAGGGGTTATTAGGTGGGGGCATTATTCCTATCCCAGCAGTGTGACTGAGGTGGAGAAATGAAACGACACTAAACCCCCCTCACCACATCAGTGTCACTGCAGAACTGACAAGAAACAATCCACCACCCAAATGATACCTGTTCTGTGATGCTCCTGACCAACAGAGAACAGAGAACCAACAGGGGACTAACAACAACAAAGAACACAGATGTTCTACAGTCTGGAATTGTAGAACTACAAAGTCCATCTATATGATAAGTGGAGGAAATAGAGAATGAGGCGAGAAGGGGGCGTGTCCAAACTTTTAAGTGGTACTGCCCAACAGTGGTAATAAAAAAATATATATATATATATATACACACACACACACACATACATCGCGCTAGGGATTCCCGGTTTGAATCCCAATCTGGGTGGAGTTTCCATGTTCTCCACGTGTCCGCGTGGGTTTCCTCCGGGTTCTCTGGTTTCCTTCCACAGTCCAAAAACATGGATCAAGGTCAATTGAATTCTCCAAATTGCCCCATATAGAGTGTGTCTGTGTGAGTGAGTGTGTGGCCAGTGATGGATTGGCGCCCTGTCCTGGGTGTCTCTGCCACGCGCTCGAAAAGTTCTCCCCTGGATGGGCATGGGGAACCCATCCGCGACCCTAATAGATGATAAAGCCGAAGATAATGGATGTATATATATATATATATATATATATATATATATATATATATATATATATATATATATATATATATATATATATACATTAACAGTCAACGTTGATCAGACTGTAGTAAAAATATTGTTGTAGTATTAGGAAATATTGGTGTCAGTGAATTTTTACCCCCCACACACAATCGCACACAGCCTTTTTTTATTTATGTTATATTCTGTAGTATGCAATCCTGATAAATAAACCTTTCAGCTGCAGTGATGATGACCTAACTGCTAACAGGAGTATTAATGTACCTGTCATCAGTTCTGCATGTAGCTCAGGCTCATACATAATCAGCACGCGATTCCAAGGTGTTAATTCTGCACTTGCTTTCAGCTGCACTGTACAAATCCACCAGAATACTGAGTACAGCAGAATCTTTTCACACCCAAATCCTGCATTTCCTGCCTTTAGCTAGCAGTGTTAAACTCTGGTTTTGTCATCTAACAAACATTAATAGAAAATCCCATCGGAGCTGACACTGATAGAGTAGTGTATCAACCCACTGCGTCACAAACAGTAATGTTCCTGAAATGTATGAAACATGATCAAGGTCTGGACGGCACTTTGGTGTAGTGGTTAACACCTCCGCCTCTCAGCGCTGGGGATCCAGGATCAAATCACGGTCTTGGTGGAGTTCCTATGTTCTCTTCGTGTCCATGTGGGTTTTCTTCAGCTTGTCCGGTTTCCTCCCACAGTCCAAAAACATGGATTCAAAGTGAATTGGCTGCTTAAATTGGCCCTAGCTAAATTGCCCTCATATAGTGAGTGTGTTTGTTCATGTCAGTGAGTGTGGAAGTGCCCAACAACGAATTGGTGCCCTGTCCTGGGTGTATCTGCCCAGCGCCTAAAACGTTCTCTCCTAAACGGGCATGGAGAACCCCCTAGTAGAGGATTAAGCAGAATATAATATGAGATGAGAGATGTGTATGCAAATATATATATATATATATATACATATATACATACATATACAGTGTGTGTGTGTGTGTGTGTGTGTGTGTGTGTGTATATATATATATATATATATATATATATATATATATATATATATATATATATATATATATATATATATATATATATCCATTGGGGGGGGTAGATTGGAAGCAGTTTTTATTTTTTATTTATTTATTATTATTATTATTTTTTTTACAATAAACAGTTTCTGTGTGGCGGCACAGTGGCTTAGTGGTTAGCACGTTCTCCTCTCAGCGCTAGGGATTCCCGGTTCGAATCCCAATCTAAGTGGAGTTTCCATGTTCTCCCCGTGTCCGCGTGGGTTTCCTCCGGGTTCTCCGGTTTCCTCCCACAGTCCAAAAACATGGATCAAGTCAATTGAGTTCTTCAAATTGCCCCATATAGAGTGTGTCTGTGTGAGTGAGTGTGTGCCCAGCGATGGATTGGCGCCCTGTCCTGGGTGTATCTGCCCAGCGCCCGAGACCTTCTTCCCTGGATGGGCATGGGGAACCCCACCGCGACCCTAATAGAGGATAAAGCGGGAGATAATGAATGAATGAAAAGTTTCTGTGTTGTTTATATGCGCACCAGTGTGTATTTGTGTATTTATTTGTGTATAAATCATGTACGGTGTGTATTCATGTTAACTGCTCTTTAATAAAAATAAACAGATTTATAAAAAATATATATATATATATATATATATATATATGCATCCATCCATCATCATCTTCCGCGTTATCCTATACTACGGTTGCAAGGGGGTTCTCCATGCCCACCCAGGGGAGAACGTTTCAGGCGCTGGGCAGATACACCCAGGACAGGGCGCCAATCTATCGCTGGGCACTCACTCACTCACAGACACACACTCTATATGGGGCAATTTGGAGAACTCAATTGACTTGATCCATGTTTTTGGACTGTGGGAGGAAACCGGAGAACCCGGAGGAAACCCACACGGACACGGGGAGAACGTGGAAACTCCACCCAGATTGGGATTCGAACCAGAAATTCCAAGCTCTGAGAGGAGAACATGCTAACCACTAAGACACCGTGCCGCCCTCTTTATAATCCATAGAAATAATTAGATTTTCCTGAATCCCAGGTTTTGCAGGAGGAATCGGCACATAATTTGTGAGCGCTTGCTTGATCTTAACGTTAATGGGGGGGTCACTGAGTACAGGCTGTTTATCTTCGGGATGTCATCCGATTTACTCTTTGGCGTTCTTCGGCTTGCTTGCTTAAAGATGGAAGAACCGAGCCAGCCCACCGCAACACACTGAAATTACCCCGGGGCTGTTGGGAAATATAGTCCTGCCAGGAGAAAATTATAGGCCACTTATTGTTCTCCATGTTTTTCCAGCGGAGCATGTGACGGTTAAAGTGATGGCTGCTGAACTCCTGGTTTTAAATTGCATGCGTGGTGAGAGCTGGAGGTTTCCTCCATGTTTTAGTTCAACAGCCCGAGTTTAATCAGCACATAGAACACAGCACAACAATGTGGGTTCCATGTGGGGACTGGATGCACGCTGTACCCGTGGAACCCGCTTCCAGCCCAGTGCAGGGCATTTTCACCATGTAGCGGTTCTGTTATAAAGTGCATACTTGAGCAACAGTGACCCCCCCCCCCCCCCCCCCCCCACTTCACTATCAACAAGTAGATGTAAAATATATTATAATAAGTGACTTTAATTGGGGCGGCACGATGGCTTAGTGGTTAGCACGTTCTCCTCTCAGCACTAGGGATTCCTGGTTCGATTCCCAATCTGGGTGGAGTTTCCATGTTCTCCCCGTGTGCGCATGGGTTTCCTCCAGGTTCTCCGGTTTCCTCCCACAGTCCAAAAACATGGATCAAGGTCAGTTGAATTCTGCAAATTGCCCCATATAGAGTGTGTCTGTGTGATAGATTGGTGTCCTGTCCTGGGTGTATCTGCCCAGCGCCCGAAACGTTCTCCCCTGGGTGGGCATGGAGAACCCCCCCGCGACCCTAGTACAGGATAAAGCAGAAGATAATGGATGGATGCAAATTTAATCAGGGGCAGCATGGTAACGTGGGGGTTAGCAGGTCCGCCTCAGCGCCTTGGATCCAGTTTTAAATCCCAATCTGGGTGGAGTTTCCATGTTCTCTCCGTGTCCGCGTGGGTTTCCTCCGGGTTCTCCGGTTTCCTCCCACTGTCCAAAACATGGATCAAGTCAGTTGTATTCTCCAAATTGCCCCATATAGAGTGTGTCTGTGTGAGTGAGTGTGTGCCTGGTGATAGATTGGTGTCCTGGGTGTATCTGCCCAGCGCCCGAAACGTTCTCCCCTGGGTGGGCATGGAGAACCCCCCCGCAATCCTAGTTACAGGATTAAGCAGAAGATAAAGGATGGATACAAATTTAATCAGGGGCAGCATGGTAACGTGGGGGTTAGCGGGTCCGCCTCAGCGCCTTGGATCCAGTTTTTAATCCCAATCTGGGTGGATTTTCCATGTTCTCCCCGTGTCCGCATGGGTTTCCTCCAGGCTCTCTGGTTTCCTCCCACTGTCCAAAACATGGATCAAGTCAGTTGTATTCTCCAAATTGCCCCATATAGAGTGTGTCTGTGTGAGTGAGTGTGTGCCTGGTGATAGATTGGTGTCCTGTCCTGGGTGTATCTGCCCAGCGCCCGAAACGTTCTCCCCTGGGTGGGCATGGAGAACCCCCCCGCAATCCTAGTTACAGGATTAAGCAGAAGATAAAGGATGGATGCAAATTTAATCAGGGGCAGCATGGTAACGTGGGGGTTAGCAGGTCCGCCTCAGCGCCTTGGATCCAGTTTTTAATCCCAATCTGGGTGGAGTTTCCATGTTCTCCCCGTGTCCGCATGGGTTTCCTCCAGGCTCTCTGGTTTCCTCCCACAGTCCAAAAACATGGATCAAGGTCAATTGAATTCTCCAAATTGCCCCATATAGAGTGTGAGTGTGTGCCTGGCGATAGATTGGCACCCTGTCCTGGGTGTATCTGCTCGGCGCCCGAAACGTTCTCCCCTGGATGGGCATGGGGAACCCCCCACGACCCTAATAGAGGATAAAGCGGGAGATAATGGATGCATGGGACTTTAATCAGGGGCAGCATAATAACGTAGTGGGTTGCTGGGGATCCAATTATGATCTGGGTGGAGTCTCCACGTTCTCCCCGTGTCTGAGTGGGTTTCCTAAGGGTTCTCTGGTTTCATCCCACAGTCCAAAAACATGGACTCAAGGTAAACTGGCTGCTCTAAAGGGCCGCTATTGGAATTGCCCCTTTATAGTGTATTTGTCTGTGTGAGTCAGTGTGTTCCCAGCAATAGATTGTCACGTTTGTCTCTAGATGGGCATGGAGCTGAAAGATAATGAGATCACATGACTTTAATGAGGGCAGTCACTGATAACACAGGAAATGAAAAAAAAACGCCTTTCCACTGTGTGACTCATATTTAATGTGTGTGTGTGTGTGTGTGTGTGTGTGTGTGTTGTGTGTGTGTGTGTGTGTGTGTGTGTGTGTGTGTTTTCTCTGTGTGAACTACACAGCCTCACTACACAAAGATGTCATGGAGACGTGGCAGGGTAACATCTGGCTTTACCCTGCGTGGCCCCCCTGTGGTGTTTATGAGAACCAAACTTATGGCAGCGTTAAGCACATGTAACAGTTTCAGATGTTCTATGTATTGCAGCTGCATTAAAGGAACGAGCCCTTTTATTCCCAACTTTATTGCTACGTCCTAAACTAAAACAGTCAGTTCTAGTAGCAGTCAAAAATTGGGACACGCCCCATTTCCTCCACTTACCATATAGATGGACTTTAATTTTTACAATTCCAGACTGTAGAACATCTGTATTCTGTGTTTTTCTGGTTGTCTGTGGTTGGCTACCAAACACTAGTGATGTCCATGGTTCTGTTTGTCTTGAGGACATAAAATTCGACGTGAAGAAAAATGAAATTCATTCATAATCTTCTGCTTTATCCTCTAGTAGGGTCGCGGGTGGGGGGGTTCCCCATGGCCATCCAGGGGAGAACGTTTCGGGTGCTGGGCAGATACACCCAGGACAGGACACCAATCTATCGTTGGGCACACACTCACTCACACAAACACACTCTATGGGGCAATTTGGAGAACTCAATGGACTTGATCCATGTTTTTGGACTGTGGGAGGAAACCGGAGAACCCGGAGGAAACCCACGCAGACACGGGGAGAACGTGGAAAGTCCACCCAAATTGGGATTTGAACCGGGAATCCCTAGTGCTGAGAGGAGAACATGCTAACCACTAAGCCACTGTGCCGCCATGAGTCAATATTATAATAGAAACTCATTTCTCATGTCTTATAGGATTTTGTTATTTCATCTATAACGCTGCTATAGAACACAATAACAGACTTCTGAGCATAATTTAAATTTATAATGCGACATATACCCCCTTCTTGCTCCATTCTCTATTTCCTCCACTTATCATATAGATGGACTTTGTAGTTCTACAATTCCAGACTGTAGAACATCTGTGTTCTTTGTTGTTGTTAGTCCCCTGTTGGTTCTCTGTTCTCTGTTGGTCAGGAGCATCACAGAACGGGTATCATTTGGGTGGTGGATTGTTTCTTGTCAGTTCTGCAGTGACACTGATGTGGTGAGGGGGTTTTAGTGTAGTTTCATTTCTCCACCTCAGTCACACTGCTGGGATAGGAATAATGCCCCCACCTAATAACCCCTGCTCTGTGGGGGTACTATTGGGGTTCTGAGCATTAGAGAACAGAGTACACAGTATGTAGTGTAGAACACACACAGATGGACTACAGTCTGGAATGTTAGATGATCTGTTCATGCTGTAACAATGAGAATGCATCCTGATATCCCATTGGTTAGTTTTTAGACCAGGACGGCATGGTGGATTAGTGATTAGCATGTTCTCCTCTCAGCACTAGGGATTCCCGGTTCGAATCCCAATCTGGGTGGAGTTTCCATGTTCTCCCTGTGTGTGAGTTTGTGCTTGGTGATAGATTGGTGCCCTGTTCTGGATGTATCTTCTCAGCACCCGAAATGTTCTCCTCTGAATGGACATGGGGAACCACCCCCCCATCCATCCCCACACGACCCTAGTAGAGGATTACGCAGAAGATAATGAATGAATGGGACTTTTATTTCCATGTTCTCCCCTTGTCCGAATGGGTTTCCTCTGGGTTCTCTGATTTCCTCCCCAGTCCAAAAACATGGATCAAGGTCAAATGAATTCTCCAAATTGCCCAATATAGAGTGTGTTTGTATAAGTTTGTGCCTGGTGATAGATTGGTGCCCTGTTCTGGATGTATCTTCTCAACACCCGAAATGGTCTCCCCTGAATGGGCATGTGGAAGCCCCCCCTCCACCCCCACTCGACCCTAGTAGAGGATTAAGCAGAAGATAATGGATGGATGGGACTTTAATCAGGGGCAGCATGGTAACGTAGTGGTTAGCATGTTCTCCTCTCAGCGCTAGGGATTCCCGGTTCGAATCCCAATCTGGGTGGAGTTTCCATGTTCTCCCCGTGTCCGCATGGATTTCCTCTGGGTTCTCCGGTTTCCTCCCACAGTCCAAAAACATGGATTTACAGTAAATTGAGTTCTCCAAATTGCCCCATATAGAGTGTGTCTGTGTGAGTGAGTGTGTGCCCAGCGATGGATTGGCACCCTGTCCTGGGTCTATCTGCCCAGCGCCCGAAATGTTCTCTCCTGGATGGGCATGGGGAACCCCCCACGACCCTAATAGAGGATAAAGTGGAAGATAATGAATATGAATGAATGAATGAATGAATGTTTTAGGGGTGTCTTCAACTAAGGATTTTCATAGTCGAATCTGATTCGTCAGATTTTAGATAGTCGAAACAGTTAAAATTTCACCACAAGATGGCGCTATAAGCGTGGTTTTTAAAAATTATTATTTTTTATATTTTACTTGTTTTTCTAGAGCACTGTAAATGGGATCCCCGTTCTGGAATTTTTTCCAGTTCAAAGGAAAAACCTAAAACACTCATATCAATGCGTTTTATTTGACAAAAGGCTATATATATAACGAAAACAAAGACATTTCATGTAAAAACTAATGCTTAGCAGCAGCCATGGGCACCCCCATGTGGTCAAAATGGTACATTCGACTATGAGGTTCATAGTCGACTACGGTTCTCCGAATCGAATCGTCGAATCAGCGAATATTGTAGCTCACCCCTAGAATGTTTTTTGTTTTTTTTTACATTGTGCAGACTGCGGTTGGAGGTGGGCTGTGTTTTTTGGAAGAGATGACTGATGGCAGCTTGCAGTTTTACAGGGTGCATGTTGAATAGCCACTTGAGGGCATGCGTTACCGGGATTTTATTACGCCGAAGGTAGTTCTTATACCCTTCGCCGAGATAAAATTCCACGTTAATGCATGTCCACAGAGTGGCTTACTTCTTTTTTAGTGCGCTAAACTGTTTTTTCATGACAAAGCCAATCTGTTAACAGACGAAATGGCTGCCGGGTCACATCGAGGTGAAGATTAAACTGCAATAATGCGTTTTCTTTTATTGATTCAGTCACTCTGTCTTTTTCTAAGCTGCTTGAGTCTGATCAGAGTCGAGGCGGGGTGGGATGGGGGTGGGATGGGGGGGGGGGAGGTCTGTTCCAGAGCTCACAGTGCAAAAGGCAGGGATATGCTTTGGAGATGTCACCAGTCCCCACAGGGCAGGAACATAAGAAATAAAACATCTTCACACACGCACATATTTATACCTATGAGCATGCCTGGAGCTGCCGGATTAAACCGGTATAGACACTGAGAGAACATGCAAACTCCTCCACTCCCAGCCTGCATTGGAATGGGATCCATAATCTTCATGTTGTAAAAACCAATTTGCCATCATGAGAAGGGTTTAATCATCATCTAATGGGGCAATCATAGACTTGTGGTTAAGGAACCAGCTCTGCGACCTGAAGGTCACCGGTTTGATTCCCGCTCCCACCAAGTACTATGGCTGAAGTGCCCTTAAGCAAGGCACCTAACCCCAATTGCTCCCACCGTATACAGAGCTGCCCACCACTCCAGGCACGTATGCTCACTTCACTTAGAGTGTGTGTGTGTGTGTGTGTGTGTGTGTGTGGTGTGTGTGTGTGTGTGTGTGTGTGTGTGTTTGTGTTTCACTGCACGGATGTGCTACATGTGGAGGACACACTCCTTTGTGTGTAAGTACAGTAGGCAAAATAAATCACTTTATTAGAAAAATAATGTGTGTGTGTGTGTGTGTGTGTGTGTGTGTGTGTGTGTGTCTCTCTCTCTCTCTCACACACACACTCTCTAAGTGAAGTGAGCACACATGCCCTGAGTGCTGGAGACACCATATATGGGCAATTTAGGACAGCCAACTCAACATGAGTTTTATTCATAGAACTTTATTATAATCTTATATTGGCGGCACGGTGGTTTAGTGGTTAGCATGTTCTCCTCTCAGCACTAGGGATTCCCGGTTCCAATCCCCATCTGGGTGGAGTTTCCATGTTCTCCCCGTGTCCGCGAGGGTTTCCTCTGGGTTCTCCGGTTTCCTCCCACAGTCCAAAAACATGGATCAAGTCAATTGAATTCTCCAAATTGCCCCATATAGAGTGTGTCTCTGTGAGTGAGTGAGTGAGTGAGTGCCCAGCGATGGATTGGCGCCCTATCTGCCCAGCGCCTGAGACATTCTCCCCTGGATGGGCATGGGGAACCCCACCGCGACCCTAATAGAGGATAAAGCGGAAGATAATGAATGAATAATGATCTTATATTTATATTATTATTATTCTGATTATTTATTATTTCTTATAAATTATTTTCTCATAAGAAATTTTGATTGCTGGCGGTTACAACATACATCACATACATCACATAAATAACATACATCACATCCTCAGGCTAAACAATAATACCTATTCGATTTACAATAAAAGTAAAACATTTATTAATAAATAAAATATTTCGATTGTTTCTCGAACAATCAAAAAATGCCACCTAGTGGTCATATTACAGAACAAGATTTCTAAACAACAGCCCCAACAGGTTTAGTAGATCATGCATCGATACCAATGTGAAGCGCTCAGAGGTGTGTGTTATTGTGAACAATGTCACGGCTGGACAAACGGCTCAGCCAATCAGATTTAAGGACCGTAACTACCAGTTTTATAACATTAGGAGGTACCTGGGTTCAGTTCCCATCCTGTGTGGAGGTTAAAGTTTTTCACTCGTCAGGATCGGGTTCAAAAACTTAAATACAGTATGTGTGTATGTGAGAAAGATATAGCTAGATGGAGAGAGGGTTCTTCCCCTGCGGTAGAGCTGTGACCTGTCCAGCTTGTCTCCACACGTTTCACCCTGCGAGCTCTGGGATTGTCTCCAGCAGCCCACGTGACCCTAATCTGGATAAGTGGCTTGGAAAAAGAAAGAATGAATGAGAACGGCATGCCGGCTCCGCCATCCGTCACCTGGTTGCTTTCGAAAGAAAAAATGATAATGAATACAACCCCACTGTAAAGATCGTTACGTTTATAATGAATGGTTTTGTTGTTTCACAGAGCCGGACTCTGATTCCGCACTCAGAGACACACAGATGACGTCCTGCAGTGACCACAACAAATTTAATGACAGACTGGACGCAGTGGAAAAGGTACAGTTCTCACCTTTAATAATTCATTCTCTAGAGTTCTGAAAACAGATGCTGATGTTTTATTCCAAACATCCTCTCAAAAAGTCTTTCAGGTCCTCATGCTTCTTTGGTTCTATATCCTGTAGAATTTTATGTTAAAGTTTCAGGGGAACCTCTGGCCCATTTATTGATGACCAGTTGTCATGTTGTCCAGAAATCACAAGATTAGATTAGATAATAATGCTCCAACCAAATAACCCCTGCTCTGTGGTGGTACTATTGGGGTTCTGAGCATTAGAGAACAGAGTACACAATATGTACTGTAGAACACACACAGGTGGACTACAGTTTGCAACTGGAGAACTACAAAGTCCATCTTACAGCAAAAATGGAGCAAGAAATGGAGAAAACGGAGCAAGAAGGGGTGTGTCCAAAATTCTGCTACTATATATATATATATATATATATATATTTACATCAATCCATCATCCATTATCTTCCGCTTTATCCTCTACTAGGGTAATGGAGGGGTTCCCCACCATGCCCATCCAAGGGAGAACTGACCAGATACACCCAAGACAGGGCGCTTTGGCAGACACACCCAGGACAGGGCGCCAATCTATCTCTGGGCACACACTCACACACACAAACACAAACACACTCTATATGGGGCAATTTGGAGAATTCAATTGAGCTTGATCCATGTTTTTGGACTGTGGGAGGAAATTGGAGAACCTGGAGGAAACCCACGTGGACACGGGGAGAACATGGAAACTCCTCCCAGATTGGGATTCGAACCGGGAATCCCTAGTGCTGAGAGGAGAACATGCTAACCACTAAGCCACTGTGCCGCCGCATATATATATATATATATATATATATATATATATATATATATATATATACACACACTGTAGGGGTGAGCTGCAATATTCGCTGATTCGACGATTCGATTCGGAGAACCGTAGTTGACTATGAACCTCATAGTCGAATGTACCATTTTGACCACATGGGGGTGCCCATGGCTGCTGCTAAGCATTAGTTTTTACATGAAATGTCTTTGTCTTCGTTATATATATAGCCTTTTGTCAAATAAAATCATCCGAATTTCTGTTAATATTTTTTTGAAAAAAGTCCAGAATGGGGATCCCATTTACGGTGCTCTAGAAAAACAAGTAAAATATGTAAAAAAAAATCTTTTTTTAAAAACCACACTTATAGCGCCATCTTGTGGTGAAATTTTAACTGATTCGACTATCAGTCGACTATAGGGAAAATCTGACGAATCAGATTCGACCATGAAAATCCTTAGTTGAAGACACCCCTAATATACTGTGATATGTGTATACATATATACATACATACAAAAGATGATGTGTATTCATTCATTCATTCATTATCTCCTGCTTTATCCTCTATTAGGGTCACGGTGGGGTTCCCCATGCCCATCCAGGGGAGAACATCTCGGGCGCTGGGCAGATAGACCCAGGACAGGGCGCCATACACACTCACTCACACAGACACACTCTATATGGGGCAATTTTGAGAATTCAGTTAACTTGATCCATGTTTTTGGACTGTGGGAGGAAACCGGAGAACCCGGAGGAAACCCACGCAGACACTGGGAGAACATGGAAACTCCACCCAGATGGGGATTCGAATCGGGAATCCCTAGCGCTGAGAGGAGAACATGCTAACCACTAAGCCACCGTGCTGCTGATGTGTATTCATGATGTGTATATGTACATGGTGACTTAGTTGTTTGCACGTTAGCCTCTCAGCGCTGGGGATCCAGGTTTGAATCCCAATCTGGTTGGACTTTCTATGTTCTCCCCGTAGAGGATAAACCGGCCACTTTATTAGGTACACTATTATGATTCTCGGTACTGTAGTGATACTCACATGGTGGTGTTAGTGTGTTGCACACTTCTGGACTGAGAAGCACCCTGTGATCACTGATGTGAAACCAGAGAACCCAGTCGAAATCCACGGGGACACAGGGAGAACATGGAAACTCCACCAATATAGATCCACCACCTCCATCATACCTGCTCAGCAGTGATCCTGTGTGAATCCTGACCGTCCATCCATCCATTATCACAGACACAGGGAGAACATGGAAACTCCACTCAGATTGGGATTCGAACCGGGAATCCCTAGTGCTGAGAGGAGAACATGCTAACCACTAAGCCACCGTGCCGCCCATGAATCCTGACCGTTTTCTGTAATTGTAGAATTATAGAGTGTCTCTATGTTGTTCTATAAATGGAACTGATTGAATGAATGTTTTGTGTTGTTAACATTTAGGACATGCAGTTCTAAACTCTGTCCCGGTCTTATTTTTCAGCGGGTTGAGGAGACAGTGCAGAGGCTGGAGGCAGAGCTGGCTGTGTTGCTTGATGCCATTGAGGCTCCAGAATGGAGTGCAGTACTGATGACTGACCACACGAGACCCGCGGTCGACATCTTCGACGAGAGCAAGAGCAGCTCGCGCTCATGAGAATCAAACCCCAAACTCCGGTTTCCTCCCACAGTCCAAAAACATGGATCAATTCAATTGAGTTCTCCAAATTGCCCCATTTAGTGTGTGTCTGTGTGAGTGAGTGTGTGCCCAGCGATGGATTGGCATCCTGTCCTGGGTGTATCTGCCCAGCGCCCGAAACGTTCTCCCCTGGATGGGCATGGGGAACCCCACCGCGACCCTAGTAGAGGATAAAGCGGAAGATAATGGATGGATGGAAGTTTAAGGGTGGCACACTGGTGCAGTGGTTAGCAGAGCTGGGGGTCCAGGTTCGAATCCTGATCTGGGTTGAGGTTCCATGTTCTCCCCGTGTCCGTGTGGGTTTCCTCCATCTTCCACTTTATCCTATATTAGGGTCGCGGGGGGGGGGGGGGGGGGGGGGGGGGGGGGGGGGGGGGGGGGGGGGGGGGGGGGGGAACGTTTCAGGCGCTGGGCAGATACACCCAGGACAGGGTGCCAATCCAACTCTTACACTGCCATACACACAGACACACTCTATATGGGGCAATTTGGAGAATTCAGTTGACCTTGATCCATGTTTTTGGACTGTGGGAGGATACCGGAGAACCCGGAGGAAACCCACGCGGACACAGAGAGAACATGGAAACTCCACCCAGATGGGGATTCGAACTGGGAATCCCTAGAGCTGAGAGGAGAACATGCTAACCACTAGGCCACCCAGCGCTAAAACCATCCATCCATCCATTATCTTCCTCTCTATTCGAACCGGGAATCCCTAGTGCTGAGAACGTGCTAACCACTAAGCCAATAAAGAAAGGAAAATACAACATTAGGCACGGTGGTTTAGTGGTCAGCACGTTCTCCTCGCAGAGCTAGGGATTCCTGGTTCGAATCCCAATCTGGGTGGAGTTTCCATGTTCTCCCCATGTCTGCGTGGGTTTCCTCCGGGTTCTCCAGTATCCTCCCATAGTCCAAAAACATGGATCAAGTCAATTGAATTCTCCAAATTGCCCCATATAGAGTGTCTGTGTGAGTGAGTGTGTGCCCAGTGATAGATTGGCGCCCTGTCCTGGGTCTATCTGCCCAGCGCCCGAGACGTTCTCCCCTGGATGGGCATGGGGAACCCCCCTGCGACCCTAATAGAGGATAAAGTGGGAGATAATGAATGAATGAATGAATAAAATACTACATTAGTATTGTAGGAATGTTTTTATATAGTAAGTAATTAAACTACTGTTTACAATCGAATTGTTTTTCTCAAAGTTGTCGCTAGCGATTCCTCACACACTACAGACATGGTGGAGCGTCATTAGGCTGAAAGACGCCGGAGTTTCCTTTAAGTATTGGATTGGACAGTCTGAGTTATTTGACCTCCTGCTGATAGAAGCCCTGCTTAGCCGAGGTGAAGTAACATCCTGTCTTCTCCATGCACCATCCAATTAGTGTGGCCTTGTAACAGTCAATAATTCAGCTCAGCTACAGCGTCCACGGACTCTCGCAAACACACAGTATCTTTAGTTTCCTTTACCTGAAACTTAGTGAAGAATTTCCCGTCTCGCCGTCTTCATTAAAAATGCTTTATTTAATTACAGTGCCCGGCCTCTGCTTGTACGAGGACTGTGTTACTGATTCAGATACGAAACGAATTAATGATACATTCATTCAGCGGCACGGTGGCTTAGTGGTTAGCATGTTCTCCTCTCAGCGCTAGGGATTCCCGGTTCGAATCCCAATCTGGGTGAAGTTTCCATGTTCTCCCCGTGTCCGCGTGGGTTTCAAGTCAAGTCAAGTCAAGTCAAGTAATTTATTTATATAGCGCTTTTTACAACAGTACATTGTCACAAAGCAGCTTTACAGAATGAAAGGCCTTTAAACCCCCAAAGAGCAAGCCGAAGCGACAGTGGCAAGAAAAAACTCCCTTTTCTGTTGTTATTTAAGGAAGAAACCTTGGGAGGACCAAGACTCAGTGGGGGACTCATCCTCCTTGAGCGGCCGGGCAGCAACAACAGTGAGAACAGTCATGTCCAGATACTAAACAAATGGAAAAACTAACAACTAGAAAACTATATGTGAGTCCATTAGGGGGCGTCCTGCAGGACCGCCTTGTCAGGTTCCATCCAGTATTCGTAAGCAGAGCCATGGACCTCCAGGAAGCCGGGGGACACCTCAAAAGAAACAGACAAAGGAAGGGAGTTAGAGCTAATAATAAAGCACGGCATTTAATTAATAATTAATTAATTGACACAGTGCAGCATGTGACTCCGGCATCACTGACTAGAGCAGCATAACTAAAAGAGGCAGATACTGCAGACTCTACATAGTTGAGATGGCGCCCCGGAACAGCATCATTCCAGCGCCACACCCCCCCCATTAATGATGAGGTGGGTGAAGAGGTGAAATGCCAGCATACACTGATCAGAGATTACCCCCCCAACACAGCCAAGTCTGAGATCTACATCTTTATCTACAGGGGATTAGTTAAATGCAAGATTAAATAAATGTGTTTTTAATTTATTTTTAAAGATTAATAGTGATTCAGAATCACGAACAGTAACTGGAAGGCTATTCCAGAGTTGAGGAGCCTTGTGGGAGAACGCTCTTCCACCAGCAGTAATTTTATTTATTCTAGGAGCTAAGAGTAGACCAGCACCTTGAGATCGGAGCTCACGTGTCGGCTGGTACAATTGAATCAGCACACTCAGATACTGTGGAGCCTGGTTATGTAAAATTTTATATGTTATTAATAAAATTTTGTACTCGATACGAAACTTAACTGGTAGCCAGTGCAAGTTTGATAACACAGGAGTTATATGATCAAACTTTCTGGTTTTAGTTAAAACTCTAGCTGCAGCATTCTGCACAAGTTGTAATTTATGTAATGATTTATCAGAACATCCTGTCAGAAGTGAATTACAATAATCTAACCTTGAGGTAATAAAAGCATGAATTAGTTTTTCTGCATCTTGGAGGGAGAGGATATTTCGTAGCTTTGAAATGTTACGAAGGTGAAAAAATGCAATTCTAGTAATATTGCTAATGTGCTTTGTAAAGGAGAGATCTGAATCAATAATGACACCGAGATTATTTACAGATGAACTGGGTCTAATTAAAGAGTTATCAAGGTTTAACATAGTGTTAGAAGCTTTGTTAATTTTGTCCTTGGGTCCAACTATCAGAAACTCTGTTTTATCAGAATTTAGCAGTAGGAAGTTTTTTGACATCCACATTTTAATATCTTGGATGCAGTCCTCGAGCTTAGTGACTGAACAACCATCATTAGGGTTAGCTGAAACATATAACTGTGTATCATCTGCATATGAGTGGAAACTGATTCCATGTTTACGAATAATTGATCCCAATGGAAGCATATATAATGCAAATAGGAGTGGACCCAGAACTGACCCTTGTGGGACACCATATTTAACTTTAACGAGATCAGAATATTGGTTGTTAACACAGGTGAATTGATATCGATCAGTCAGGTAGGATTTAAACCACTGGAGTGCAGATCCTGTAACACCCACAATGTTTTCTAATCTATCAACTAAGATGTTATGGTCTATAGTGTCAAAGGCTGCACTAAGATCTAATAATACAAGAAAAGAGATTTGGTTATTATCAGAGGACATTAATAAGTCATTAACAACTTTAATTAAGGCTGTCTCAGTGCTATGGTGAGACCTAAAACCTGACTGAAAAACTTCATGAACGTTATTAGCTAGAAGATGGCGATTCAGCTGGTTGAACACTATTTTTTCTAGGATTTTAGAGACAAAAGGAAGGTTTGATATTGGTCTATAGTTGGACAGTATTAGAGGATCTAAATTAGGTTTTTTAAGTAATGGTTTAATGACTGCACACTTCAGATTTTTGGGGACATAGCCTATTTTAAGTGATGAATTTATAATGTTTATAAAAGGCTCTGTGATATTTGGTAGGAGGTCTTTAAGCAGATTTGTTGGTATTGGGTCTAACATACAGGATGTTGTCTTTGATTGTGTAATTAATGAGACAAGCTCTTTTTTAGATATGGGGTTAAAGGTATTTAACTCTTGTACTATATTATTTTCTCTACCACTAGATTTTTCAGAAATCATTGAGGGTTGATTATTGGTTACGCTACACAATGCATTAGATGATTTAAGTCTTATGTTTTTCAATTTTATCACTAAAGAAATTCATGAAATCATTGCTGCTGAACTGTGAGTGAATCTGTGAATCTGATTCAGTAGCACTTCGAGTTAATTTGGCAATGGTACTAAAGAGGAATCTTTGGTTGTTTTTGTTGTTCTCTATTAATTCAGAATAATATTTAGTCTTCGCTGCATTGAGTGCATGTTTGTACTCACTCATACTGTCCTTCCATGCAACCCTAAATACCTCTAATTTAGTTTGTCTCCATTTACGCTCCATGGTTCTAGTGGCTTGTTTTAGGGCGCGTGTTTGATCATTAAACCATGGAACGAGTCTTTTATCTTTAATCCTTTTTAGTTTAAGTGGAGCGACACTGTCTAAGGTTGCAGAAAACATGTGTTTAAGGTAATCCGCTGTGTTTTCAAGTTCATCGGGTCCTGATGCTGGTTTAATGTTTAATTCGGGTAAATGTTGTAGGAATGACACAGCAGTAGAGGGGATGATTGTACGCTTCATGTCATATCGCGGTTTAATGACTGGATCAATATCAATTTCTAAATCGTAGGTTATCAAATAGTGATCGGAGATGACCTCACATAGTGGAACAATAGTTAAATTATTAATGTTAATACCATGTGATAAAACTAAGTCTAATGTATGTTTACAGCGATGTGGTTTCCTCCGGGTTCTCCGGTTTCCTCCCACAGTCCAAAAACGTGGATCAAGTCAACTGAGTTCTCCAAATTGCCCCATATAGAGTGTGTCTGTGTGAGTGTGTGCCCAGTGATAGATTGGTGTCCTGTCCTGGGTGTGTCTGCCCAGCACCCGAAACGTTCTCCTCTGGATGGGCATGGGGAACCCCCCCCCCCCCCATCCCCGCGACCCTAGTAGAGGATAAAGCGGAAGCTAATGGATGGATGGATACATTCATTCATTCATTATCTTCTGCTTTTATCCTCTACTTGGGTCGCGGGGGTGGGGTGGGGTGGGGTGGGGGGTGGTTCGGGCACTGGGCAGATACACCCAGGACAGGGCACCAATCTATCGCTGGGCACACACTCACTCACACAGACACACTCTATATGGGGCAATTTGGAGAACTCAATTGACTTTGATCCATGTTTTTGGACTGTGGGAGGAAACCGGAGAACCCGGAGGAAACCCACATGGACACGGGGAGAACATGGAATCTCCACCCAGATTGGGATTCGAACCGGGAATCCCTAGCACTGAGAGGAGAACATGCTAACCACTAAGTCACCATGCCATCCTGATTAATGACACACAGTAATAAATTCTTGATGATATTCAAAATAATTAATAAAGTCTTAATGAAATGAAGCATGTTGGAATGTCCTGCTGGGGCAATTTTTCATTTTGCTGTATTTCATTTAAAGGGTAACTCGTTCGTGTGCTGTGTGTGTAGTTGTTGCTGCCACACAACTCATTATAACGGCGAGCAATTACTTCTGACATTTAAGGCATCATGTGGTCATGACTGTCAATAATACACCCTCTGTTCTGATTCCGAGTCATATTCATATTTACGACTCCTTAAAGAACCTACGGCGGCACGGTGGCTTAGTGGTTAGCATGTTCTCCTCTCAGCGCTAGGGATTCCTGGTTCGAATCCCAATCTGGGTGGAGTTTCCATGTTCTCCCCGTGTCCGCGTGGGTTTCCTCCGGGTTCTCCGGTTTCCTCCCACAGTCCAAAAACATGGATCAAGTCAATTGAGTTCTCCAAATTGCCCCCTATAGAGTGTGTGTGTGTGAGTGAGTGTGTGCCCAGCGATAGATTGGCGCCCTTATCTGCCCAGCGCCCGAGACGTTCCCCTGGATGGGCATGGGGAACCCCATCCCCCCCCCGTGACCCTAATAGAGGATAAAGTGGGAGATAATGAATGAATGAATGAATGAATGAATAAAGGTTCACAAACCCTTAATGTTGTCATTCTAGTCAGCTCTGACACTGAAGTCACGTTGGCTTTCCATAAGCCTAACAAAACCTCATTATATAAGCACTCCACTGCCTCCTGCTGGTTGGCAGAGGAACTGTGCATCAATTTCCAGACAATCATTCATTCATTCATTCATTATCTCCTGCTTTATCCTCTAGTGGGGTCGCGGTGGGGTTCCCCACGCCCATCCAGGGGAGAACGTTTCGGGCGCTGGGCAGGCAAACCCAGGACTGGGCGCCAATCCATCGCTGGGCACACACTCACTCACACACACACACACACTCTGTATGGGGCAATTTGGAGAATTCAGTTGACTTGATCCATGTTTTTGGACTGTGGGAGGAAACCGGAGAACCCGGAGGAAACCCACACGGACATGGGAGAACATGGAAACTCCACCAGATTGGGATTTGAACCAAAAAACATGGATTCAAGGTGAATTGACTGCTCTAAATTGCTCCTGTAGAGTTTGTGTGTGTGTCTATGTGAATGAGCAATGGATTTGCGTCCTGTCCTGGGTGTGATTTAAGACATAAGTTGGATAGACATATCCAACAGCCAAAACTCTCCCCCCCCCCACGACCCGAATTAAAGGTAATAAAATTCTCAAACACCAATAACATTGGTCCTCGGTTTGATGCCTGGTCCCACCAAGTACTCTGGCTGAAGTGCCCTTGGAAACTCCACCCAGATGGGGATTCGAGAACGTGCTAACCACTAAGCCACCGTGCCGCCTTCCAGACAATCAAAGAACAGTTATTGAAGCGTGTTGGTGTAAAATGATTGGTGCGTTCATGAACGGACACGAGCCGTGCGTTTCAACGTTTTTATTTCATTGTCATTATCATTAAAACAAACTATGGGATGCCAAATGTTAAATAGTCTACTGTTACATATCATGCCATCCACATGTATCTGGAGATAATGCTTCGCTTTATCATAAGAGTCATTTTTCAGTTCGCGCCAGGCCTAAAGAATGGCAAACGGGTGGCGCCACAGAGCACTGATGTCACTAATGAAAACGCTGCCATCATCCCAATGCGTTAAAGGAATTCTTTTTCTTTAAAATGATGAATGCGTACAACAAATCAACAATTCTACAACAGCATACCCTTCCTATCCGCTCCCCCACGCTTACTGTAAATAGGGTAACATGCAAAAATTGCGATGCTCTAGTATCTGTATAATAATAATTAACAAATCACACTGAATTGTTTTCCACTTGAGCTTAACGATAGAACTCATGATTAAATCTAGAAACATTCCATGTGGTTGTCATTATTGTCGTTGTTTTTTTTTGTTTTGTTTTTTTTACACAGTAACAATGCTTGTTTACAAATCTTACATCGTCTTAACTTATACACACTCCCATCCGCACGCCTAGACCTGTACGGACGTACACGAAGTGAACCCGAAAGAACCCCAATCGATACGGATGCTCGGTTCAAAACAGACTAATGCATACACACAGGCACTGGATTAAATTTAGAAACGGCTATGCAAATGGTACAAAAGCTTTGGCGTGTCTTGCCTACAAGTTGTGCCTGCACACTTGGAAATAGAAGTTAAACGTCACAGTACGAAGACTCTGGTTCATACCACCGTCCTTTTGAAATGACGACTCTTTTGAATGTGAAATCGGAGAAAGCACGCCCACATAAAACTGTGGAGAAAGGGTTCTGCTTGAAGCTATGTACACGCCCGACGGAATTAGACAACGCAATTAAAGAACCGACTTGTCTACGTGTGTGTCGATTGCTACATCTCCCCACATCCCGGTTAAGACAAATGGTACCATGATTCGCCACCACTGTTACGCAGCTTTACTGACGGGTGACGGAATAAAGGTTACAGCTGAGTGACGGAGGGTTGGTGGCAAACCTCATGATACGACGGGGTACGGGGGTAGGGGGGTTAAGTGGCATGTCGGCAGGAAGTGATTTCGCCTGATCCCCTAATTACCATGATAAAGTTCCTCGGTTCTAATGAGAGTGCTCTCCTTCAGCATAAAAATGCAGTGTAATGTCATTTATTATTCATTTTCCAAGTCGCTTAATCTAATTGCAGTCTAAGGATGCTGGTTGGTTACGGTGCTTGATGAGAAATAGGTGGGGAAGTTGATTAGATATGTCACGAATCCACTGCAGCGTAGACACACACACACACACACACACACAGCCTGGGATAATTATCTGTATCACTTCATCTACATCCATTCATTAACTTCCGCTTTATCCTCTACTAGGGTTGCAGGAGGGAGGGGGGGGGTTCCCCATGCCCATCCAGGGGAGAACGTTTCGGGCGCTGGGCAGATACACCCAGGACAGGACACCAATCCATCACTGATCACACACTCACTCAAACAGACACACTCTATATGGGGCAATTTGGAGAATTCAATTGACCTTGATCCATGTTTTTGGACTGTGGGAGGAAACCCACGCAGACACGGGGACAACATGGAAACTCCACACAGATGGGGATTCGAACCAAGAATCCCTAGTGCTGAGAGGAGAACATGCCAACCACTAAGCCACCGTGCCGCACCTTCTCCAAAACATCCATCCATCCAATCATCCATTATCTTCCGCTTTATCGTCTATTAGGGTCGTGTGGGGGGGGGGGGGTTCCCCATGCCCATCCAGGGGAGAACGTTTCGGGCGCTGGGCAGATACACCCAGGACAGGACACCAATCCATCACTGATCACACACTCACTCAAACAGACACACTCTATATGGGGCAATTTGGAGAACTCAATTGACCTTGATCCATGTTTTTGGACTGTGGGAGGAAACCGGAGAACCCGGAGGAAACCCACGCATACACGGGAAGAACATGGAAACTTCACCCAGATTGAGATTTGAACCGGGAATCCCTAGCGCTGAGAGGAGAACGTGCTAACCACAAAGCCACCTACTTCATCTACATGTTGTGGACTAATCCAATGCAGACCATCAACACTGATGATGTCAAAGGTTATAATGGTCACCCATCACCACTTACATAATGAGAACATGCAAAAGATCCAAAGCATTCTTGCTGGGAGCAGACAGTACTACTTACTGTACCCTTTATGGTGTTATCTCATCTCATTATCTTGTCCACTTAATACTATATCAAGGTTGGGGCGGAGGGTCATGAGGTTCCCCATGCCGGTCCAGGGGAGAATGTTTCAGCCGCCAGGAAAGTGCACCGATTCATGACCACACACACTATATGGGGCAATTTAGAGCAGGCAATTTAATAAATTCCATTCACACAGCCTGGGATAATTATCTGTATCACTTCATTTACATCCACCCATTATCTTCTGTTTTATCCTGTACTATGGTGGGGGGGGGGGGGGTTCCCCATGCCCATCCAGGGGAGAACGTCTCGGGCGCTGGGCAGATACACCCAGGACAGGGCACCAATCCATCGCTGGGCACACACTCACTCACACATACACACTTTATATGGGGCAATTTGGAGAATTCAATTGACTTGATCCATGTTTTTGGACTGTGGGAGGAAACCGGAGAACCCGGAGGAAACGTGGACACGGGGAGAACATGGAAACCACCCAGATTGAGATTAGATTAGAGATTATGGGGCAATTTAGAGCAGGCAAGTCAATAAATTCCATGTTTTTGAACTGTGGGTGGAATCTGGAGAAAATTTGGTTTCATTAGTATTCAAAATGAGTTCTATTATCTTTGAGTCCCCAATTCCCACTCACTTAAACCCAATTGACTTTGGATTACCATTTTAGAACATGCTCTTAGCACCCTCATCAAACCACCAACTGCAAATCAGTCTGAAGTACGATGTTCCGTTCCTCGAGTACAGTTCAAGAGCCTCGCCGAAGCTATGCTAATCAACACTGGACCCGCTCACTCGTGCGTACACTTTAATTGGTCTTTACTTCGCCACCCGTCTTGGCGTACCGTAACAATGCTACTCTATAATAAAACACTAGGTGGAGCTCTTATTCCGAATGAATGCAGAACACGGTTCACATGGCAGCTTAATGATGCTTCTTAGCATATATTCAATCAACTTAATGTGAACGGATATTGTTATGATGTCCTATTATGGTCTCTAAAGCTTATTTCTCTGGTGGCGAGAATACTGTCAGTAGCTTATAAGCAGCAGGAATAAAAGAGCGCTATACACTATACTCGGCAGCGTTGTCAACACTGAGCACTAAACCCTCCTGCGATGAGCATCTCGAAGACGATAACAGTCAGAGGAGGGAGGACAGACAGGAGCATTAACGGGACAGCGGTTAACAAAGTGCCGGTTAAAAGCAGCTTGTTTACAAAGACGATACCGAAAACCCAAACTGTAACGAGACCGTTTAGAAGATATCGTAAGAGAATGCTTACAGAGTAGAGTACAGGGTCTTAACAGTAAGGAAACATAGATAAAAACAGCCTAGCAGACAGATTTTAGGATTTCAGACGTAAACGTGTTAGGCTATGCTATTAACATGACGTGGCGGCCATTTTGAATGCCGCCATCTTGGATTTTTCCGACGGGAGGGTAGGTGTGTGATGCGTCAAACTGGTCGGGAATTTCAACAGAAAAACCGTGGCGTGCTTTCCACCCACGAAACACTTCATGAATTCTTCCATCAAGATGGCACCCTTTACCAGTGGCGGGCCGTCAGGGCTTCCAAAGTCTTCTCTGCTGGCCTAAAAATATCTGAAACACAGACTTATTTCATAATTCCAGATGGTCTGTCCACCTTCTTTCATAGCATTTTTTTCGGTGATGACATCCCACTCCTTCAATCCCACCCCTTCAATCCCACCCCTTCATCTAGGGGCTTAAATTTTTTTATTTTGTCTGGCTGTTTCCTTACTTAGGGATTCCCGGTTCGAATCCCCATCTGGGTGGAGTTTCCATGTTCTCCCCATGTCCGCGTGGGTTTCCTCCGGGTTCTCCGGTTTCCTCCCACAGTCCAAAAACATGGATCAAGTCAATTGAGTTCTCCAAATTGCCCCCTATAGAGTGTGTTTGTGTGAGTGAGTGTGTGCCCAGTGATAGGTTGGCGCCCTGTCCTGGGTGTATCTGCCCAGCGCCCGAAATGTTCTCCCCTGAATGGGCATGGGGAACCCCACCGCGACCCTAATAGAGGATAAAGCGGAAGATAATGAATGAATGAAATGTTTCCTTACTACCATCCATCCATTATCTTCCCCTTTATACTCTACTAGGGTAGCGGGGCAGATACACCCAGGACATGGCGCCAATTATCACTGATCACACACACACTCTATATGGGGCAATTTGGAGAATTCAGGACGTGTAGCTTCTTTTTAAAGCATCTAACCAATCATATTTTAGCTTCAATTGTTAAAACAACACAGAATTTTTTAAGTGTTGACCTGGCGGCGTATGGGAAGCAGAATGTGCTCTTCACTACGTGGTTACATTATGAGACAGCAAGCAACATGTTGATCTCAAAGACCGAATCGTTAGTAAACGAGTTAGCTAGTTATTAACTGAGCTAAATAGAGTAACTCAGAGTGAATACATTTCACAACCTTCTCTGTAATCTTTAAGAAACAACTAAAGACACAACTCTTCCAGAAGCACTTGCCTTGAAACCTGATTGGATAATGATTAATAATACAGCAGCTGAGCTGGTTAGTCCTCAACTTACAGACTTGTGTTGTTCTCTCACTGGTAAGTACACTCATCACTCATCCATCCATTGTCTTCTGCTTTATCCTATATTTGGGTCGCGGGGGGGTTCCCCATGCCCATCCAGGGGAGAACGTTTCGGGCGCTGGGCAGATACACCCAGGACAGGGCGACAATCTATCACTGGGCACACACTCACTCACACACACACTCTAAATGGGGCAATTTGGAAGATTCAATTGAGCTTGATCCATGTTTTTGGACTGTGGGAGGAAACCGGAGAACCCGGAGGAAACCCACTTGGACACGGGGAGAACATGGAAACTCCACCCATCCCTAGTGCTGAGAGGAGAACATGCTAACCACTAAGCCACCGTGGTGCCCCACTGGTAAGTCCATCCATCCATCCATTATCTTCCGCTTTATCCTCTATTAGGGTCGCGGAGGGGTTCCCAATGCCCATTCAGGGGAGAACGTTTCGGGCGCTTGGCAAATACACCCAATCTGGTGCACCCAATCTAGCACCAATCTATCGCTGGGCACACACTCACTCACACAAACACACACACAAAAACACTCTATATGGGGCAATTTGGAGAATTCAGTTGACATTGATCCATGTTTTTGGACTGTGGGAGGAAACCGGAGAACCCGGTGGAAACCCACATGGACACGAGGAGAACATGCTAACCACTAAGCCCCGTGCCGCCCCACTGGTCAGTCGTTTTGGATAGAAGCTTCTGCTGAGTAACTAAATGCAAATGAAGCAATCTGCCAGATGTTTGAATGGTTTTACATAAAACCACAGTTTTACTATCAGAATGAAAACATCAAACTAATGGTTCTCTTAAAAGATGCTCACCCCATTTGCTGCGTCACACACCTGTCGTCCCATTTTAAAAATTAAAGTTGGTTCTGGTATTCAATTCAAGATGGTCGCCATGGTGATGAGAAAGCCTATGGGTTAATCCCACCCCTTCAGCTCAGGGCTTAAAGGTTTTATTTTGTCTGTTTCCTTACCATCATCCATCCATTATCTTCCCCCTACTAGGGTCGCATGGCAGATACACCCAGGACAGGGCGCCAATCCATCACTGGGCACACACTCACTCACACAGACACACTCTATATGGGGCAATTTGAAAGATTCAGTTGAGCTTAATCCATGTTTTTGGACTGTGGGAGGAAACCGGAGAACCCGGAGGAAACCCACGCGGACACGGGGAGAACATGGAAACTCCAACCAGATCGGGATTCAAACCGGGAATCCCTAGCGCTGAGAGAACATGCCACTAAGCCACTGTGCCACCTCTCTCTCTCTCTCTCTCTCTCTCTCTCTCTCTCTCTCTCTCTCTCTCTCTCTCTCTCTCTCTCTCTCTCTCTATATATATATATATATATATATATATATATATATATATATATATATATATATATATATATATATAGGCATATTGTACTTAAGGGTTTGTGTTCTACAGTACATATTGTGTACTCTGTTCTCTAATGCTCAGAACCCCAATAGTACCACCACAGAGCAGGGGTTATTTGGTGGGTTTATTATTCCTATCCCAGCAGTGTGACGGAAGAGGTGGAGGTGGAGAAATGAAACTACACTAAAACCCACCACCTAAATAGATGGTTCCTGTCAGTAGTGCCCGAATCACATGCTGCACTATGGTCATGGTTATGGTTGCTCAGCAGTTAGGGTGTTGGGCTATCAATCTGAAGGTTATGGATTCAAATCCCAAATCCATTAAGGCTACAGATGTGGTCCATATCTCTCATTCTCTCCATATCTCTCCAGGGGTTCTGTACGTCCAATTTTGTGTTTTGAACCAAACCATTAAGTTGGAATACGTTAAGTTTGGATAAATTGACTATTATTGTTATTATTATTATTATTATTATTATAGAGGGTGTGGTGGCTCAGTGATTAGGGTGTTGGGCTATTAATCTGAAGGTTGGGGGTTCAAATCCCAAGTCCATTAAGGCTACAAATGTGGTCCATAACTCTCATTGCTCGGATTACTTCCAATTTTGTGTTTTGACCCAAACCAGTAAGTTGGAATACGTTAAGTTTGGATAAATTGACTATTATTATAGTAGATGGTGTGGTGGCTCAGTGGTCAGGGTGTTGGGCTATCAATCTGAAGGTTGGGGGTTCAAATCCCAGGTCCACTGAAGTTACCAATGTGGCTCCTTGAGCAAGACCCTTAACCCTCATTGCTCCAGGGATGTTGTGACCAACCCTGTGCTTGCTTTGGATAAAAGCGTCTGCTAAACGACCAAATGTAACGCAATGTAAATATAATTATTACTTAAGCCGCTTAAAGACAGTGTACTATTGTAAAAAGCTCTATATAAACCAATTCTGGACTGACGCGCATTGTAAGTGTACCTAAAACCATTGCAGTGAGTGACCTAGTTGTATTAGCGGAGAGCAAACGGTCGTTCTCTAATCTATTTAAAGACTATTTCCCAGATAGCAGACGACACTGAGGCCAAATGATTCTAGGCACATAGGGGTCTGTTATGGCACTGTGGCTCAAACATGGCCGGACTCGACCAGGTCACATTTGAGGCTTTCTTGGCATCTGGATTTGTCTCGGTGCTTTAGGTTTTCGATTTCGAGCGTCTTCTGCTTCGGTACCAATGAGTCCAAATTCAGTATGCTGCCGTTCTGTAGTCATGTGTGGGCCAGCGCTGGGCCGGGACACATCCGCTATCTGGGAACGGTATGGATGAAATGTCCAAAGCGAAAACGACTATTTAATGGCGGTCCATTTTTAGCGGGAGCAGCTGACAGAGCAAACAAAGCAAAGAGTCTAGAATTCAGCGAACATTCACCTATTCAATAATTAACCTCACACTACACAGAAACGGCATTTGCTCATTCTCATTTGGCCAGCCCTGTCATATATACATCCTTACGGCAGAGTCCTATTGCTCTGTGTGTCATCATGCATCTCGGTGCAGCTTGTTACCACTAAAATGTCTACTTTACATCATGCTGTACGGATACGTTGCATAGAAGTTCGAGCTTACTCTAGGGGCCATGAAGAAAGAGAAAGAGAACGCAGGCCGATGGGGCTGCCCCTATAGGCGAAACCCAAACCGTACAGCGATGAAGGTAGCTGGGATGTGAAAGGGAGCTGGTTCAAGGCTCTAATGGAACCCCACACGTTAGTGCTGGACGCAGCCCGGGGCTTTATAGGCATGGTGAGCGCTCCGGCGGCTAAAAGACCAGCTAAGAGGCTAAGAGCTGCCCGGGGATGAGCACACCGAGCCACACATGCTCAGTTTGGAGGTCTCGGGTTCGAGCTCGGCGTCTTCGTCTTCGGTTCCACCCTCCGCTTCCTCGCCCTCTCGCTCGGGGTCGGCCTCCGCTCCTTCGCCCTCGCCGACCATGCAGCCCTCCTCCTGTCTTCTCTTCAACCTGAAACGCACATTTCAAATCATCAAGCTGACCTGTTTATTTCACTTTCTTTTTTAAAAGCAACTTTATTTGAGTTGAAATAGCAAGCCGCCAAAGTCAGAGCGCACCTGGCTCTTAGAGAACACCGCTGATTGCACGGTACGGCCAAAACACACCCGTTGCCAAAAGCAAAGATACATATGAGACCCTTTAAATAATATGAGCTTTTAAATAATATAATATTATATTAAGTATAATATTTTTTAAAATATATTTATACATTTAATTAATCGCATCCTCCGCTTAATTCAGTTCTATTGTCATAGAGCGGAGTTAGTGGTTAGCATGTTCTCCTCTCAGCACTAGGGAATCCCGGTTCGAATCCCAATCTGGGTGGAGTTTCCATGTTCTCCCCGTGTCCATGTGGGTTTCCTCTGGGTTCTCCGGTTTCCTTCCACAGTCCAAAAACATGGATCAAGGTCAATTAAGTTCTCCAAATTGCCCCATATAGAGTGTGTTTGTGTGTGTGAGTGAATGTGTGCCCAGCGATAGATTGGCGCCCTGCCAAGCCCCCAAAAAGTTCTCCCAAGGATGAACATGTTCCCCCCCTTGCGACGCTAGTAGAGGATGAAGCAGAAGTTAATTGATGGATGGATGTCATGGAGAGGACGGGGCAGTGGGGGGAGGTCCCAATGCCCATCCAAAGAACATTTCAGGTGCTAGGCAGGTTCATCCAGGACAGGGCCGCAATTCATCACTGGGTACACACTCACACAGACACACTCTATAGGGGCAATTTAGATTGAATATTTAGAATTCCCCTTGGATCCATGTTTTTGGACTGTGGGAGGAAACCGGAGAACCCGGAGGAAACCTACATGGACATGGGGAGAACATGGGAACCCCACCCAGATTGGGATTTGATCCTGGATCCCCAGCGCTGAGAGGAGAACATGCTAACCACTAAACCACCGTGCCTTCCGTGCTTTTATTACCATCCATCCATTATCTTCTGCTTTATCCTCCACTAGGGTGGCGGGGGGTTCCCCATGCCCAAACGGGGAGAATGTTTCGGTGGGAAGATACACCCAGCACAGGGCACCAATCTATCGCTGGACACACACTCACTCACACACACACTCAATATGGGGCAATTTGAAGAATTCAATTGACCATGTTTTTGGACTGTGGGAGGAAACCGGAGAACCCACAGGAAGCCCACGCGGACACGGGGAGAACATGGAACCTCCACCCAGATTGGGATTCGAACCGGGAATCCCTAGTGCTGAGAGGAGAACATGCTAACCACTAAGCCACCGTGCCTTCCTTGCTTTTATTACCAACAAATGTTAATATATTATGATTAACAGAAGACAGTTTTATTGTGCAAGCTTTGAATTTTATATGTTTATAATTAAGAAAACTGTTGCTAATGACTTTTCGCAGAACGTATAACCCTAAGCCTGATTAATATTCAGAGGCACTTCAATAACGGAATCTTTTAACGTAATGAAGTTAAATGTTTCACAGGACTTTAATAACGCGAGTGTAGCTTAATGCCAAATCTATGAACATGTAGAGAAAACAATTGTGGCTGGAGGCAGCATGCTGTCACATGGGTGTGCATGTGATAGATAAAGAGGAACGCTAATGAGAGCACTAAAATAACAATATCATTAATTACAGAGAAGAGAGAAAAGCTCTAACAGCCACTAATAACTTCAACTAATGTAATTATGCGAGTTAAAAACGATTTTAACTCCATAAGCACAGATCCTGTACCATACTGGTGGTTGTAGGGCGTGGTAGCTCAGTGGTTAGAGTGTTGGGCTATCAATCTGAAGGTTGAGGGTTCAAATCTCAGGTCCACTGAAGTTACCAATGTGGGTCCTTGAGCGAGACCCTTAACCTGCATTACTTTATTATTTACATTACATTACATTTGGTCTTTAGCCTTACAAGGTGAGCACAGGGTTCATCACAACATCCCTGGAGCAATGAGGGTTAAGGGTCTTGCTCAAGGACCCACATTGGTAACTTCAGTGGACCTGGGATTTGAACCCCCAACCTTCAGATTGATAGCCCAACACTCTAACCACATAGTTCCCATGCCCTCAATTGACAATAACACACACCTCTAAGCATTTTATTTTAAATAGATTATTTTAAGTCATAAAACAGAGTAATATAAACAGCGAGCCAATTCCTGATCTATCTTCCGCTTTATCCTCTATTAGGGTCGCAGAGGGGGTTCCCCATGCCCATCCAGGGGAGAACGTTTCGGGTGCTGGGCAGATACACCCAGCACAGGGTGCCAAATTATCGCTGGGCACACACTCACTCACACAAACACACTTTATATGGGGCAATTTGGAGAATTCAATTGACCTTGATCCATGTTTTTGGACTGTGGGAGGAAACCGGAGAACCCGGAGGAAACCCATGTGAACATGGGGAGAACATGGAAACTCCACCCAGATCCGGATTTGAACCTGGATCCCCAGCGCTAAGAGGAGAACATGCCTACACCACTGTGCCTTCCTTACTTTTATTACCATTATCTTCGCACGCATCCAGGGGAGAACATTTCGGGCGCTGGGCAGACATGACGCCAATCTATCGCTGGGCACACACTCACCCACACACACACTCTATATGGGGCAATTGGGAGAATTGTCCACGTTTTTGGACTATGGGAGGAAATCGGAGAACCCAGAGGAAACCCACGCAGACCAAAGGAGAACATGCAAACTCCACCCAAATTTCGTTTAACAGAGGAGATGTGTGCTAACATGTTCCACAGTCCGGGTATTGGTTCATTGCGTTTTCTTACTTCTCGCGGTTGAATATCACAAACTCTTGCTGCACCACTTCAAGGCACTCCTGTAAATAGTCGTTCTCCTGCAAATGAAACACACACACACACACACACACACACACACACACACACACACACACACACACACACACACACACACACACACACACAAGAGGACACGGAGATTAATATATAGCAAACTTGCCACCTTCCTGTTTATCTCTCTACCCTTTTTATGCGGAAAACCAAAAGATCTTCAACAACAATAATAATAATAATAATAATAATAATAATAATAATAATAATAATTCATTAATTCATGCATTCATTCATTCATTATCTCCCGCTTTATCCTCTATTAGGGTCGCGGTGGGGTTCCCCATGCCCATCCAGGGGAGAACGTCTCGGGTGCTGGGCAGATACACCCAGGACAGGGCGTATCGCTGGGCACACACTCACTCCATCGCTGGGCACACACTCACTCACACAGACACACTCTATATGGGGCAATTTTGAGAATTCAATTGACTTGATCCATGTTTTTGGACTGTGAGAGGAAACCGGAGAACCCGGAGGAAACCCACGCAGACACGGGGAGAACATGGAAACTCCACCCAGATGGGGATTCGAATCGGGAATCCCTAGCGCTGAGAGGCAAACGTGCTAACCACTAAGCCACCGTGCCGCCCAATAATAATAATAATAATAATAATAATAATAATAATAATAATAATAATAATAATAATAATAATAATAATACATTTTATTTAGATAGCGCTTTAAGGGAGCTCAAATACGCTTTACAAAATGAATAGAGCAGTAAATCATTAAAACACCCAAGACAAATTAAACATTAGCGCAGTTATACAATAAGAAAAGCAAAATTAAAAAGCAGAAACAGAAATAACATATCAAAATAAATGAAATTCGATTCGATTCGAGGTTAAAAGCGATCCGAAACAGATGGGTTTTAAGAAGTGATTTAAAAAAAAAAAGCCCATTCTTCAGAATTCGTTGCTTCGCCCCGCAGTGTGTAGCTTGTTTGTGATCAGGCTGGAAGCTTGGGCTAAAAATAGCACCTCATATTTCGGAAAGTGCAGGGGAGCATTACAACAGTACTGAAAGGTTCATAATTAAATCATCCAGGTAATAATAGAGGATCTTCTGCTCCAGAGCCTGAGGAGCTTCTTATTAATGAAGCTATCGGCCCATCTGCACAGGCTCACGGAGCGGAGAGAACGGTGGAAATGACTCAAATGTAATAAAGCGCCACCCAAGTCAGCGCCGAGCCAGAGATTCGGTAGATCTCCCATTTTTCCGAAGCGCAATTTCACGTTTACAGAACGTAACCAGGCTGGAGAAGGATGATTATTTAATGGCAAACCTAATACCTAAATCCACAGGGCAGGGATTACGGCTGCCAATCAAATCCGAAGGCACCAAATGTACCGAATGTGAAACAAGAAGTCGGAAAAGGTTCTGTTGTCTGTGCAAACAGAAGGTCAGAACGCGGTGAAGGAGGTTTATTCAAACTAAAATGATGAACACCTGCATCAACATCTTCTACAACATCACTCCATCCATCCATCCATCCATCCATTATCTTCCGCTTTATCCTCTATTAGGGTCGCGGGGGGGTTTCCCCATGCCCATCCAGGGGAGAACATCTCGGGCAATGGGCAGATACACCCAGAACAGGGCGCCAATCTATCTCTGGGCACACACTCACTCACTCACACAGACACTCTATATGGGGCAAATTGGAGAATTTAATTTACCTTTCATTCATTCATTCATTATCTCCCGCTTTATCCTCTATTAGGGTCGCGGTGGGGTTCCCCATGCCCATCCAGGGGAGAACGTTTCGGGCGCTGGGCAGATACACCCAGAACAGGGCGCCAATCTATCTCTGGGCACACACTCACTCACACAGACACTCTATATGGGGCAAATTGGAGAATTCAATTTACCTTGATCCATGTTTTTGGACTGTGGGAGGAAACCGGAGAACCCGGAGGAAAAAAATGGATTCAAGGTGAATTGACTGCTCTAAATTGCTCCTGTAGAGCTCCTGTGTGTGTCTATGTGAATGAGCAATGGATTGGCGGCCTGTCCTGGGTGTGTCTATCCAACAGCCAAAACTCTCCCCTTTTGAGGGGTTCATGAGAACCCTCTCCCCCCACGACCCAAATTAAAGGTAATAGAATTCTCAAATACCAATAACATTGGTCCCCGGTTTGATGCCTGGTCCCACCAAGTACTCTGGCTGAAGTGCCCTTGGGCAAGGCATCTAACCCCAATTGTTCCCCGGGCACCGGATACAGGGTTAAGGAACCAGCCTTGCGACCAGGATGTCCCCGGTTCGAGGCCTGGTCCCAACAAGTACTATGGCTGAAGTGCACTTGGGCAAGTCACCAAACCCCAATTGTTCCCCGGAAGCCAAGTACAGGGCTGCCCACCACTCCGGTCACGTGTGCTCACTTTAGTCATAGGCTTGTGGTTAAGAAACCAGCCTTATGAGCTGGATGTCCCCGGTTCGATGCCTGGTCCCAACAATTACTATGGCTGAAGTGCACTTGGGCAAGTCACCTAACTTTAAAACCCCCTCACCATGTCAGTGTCACTTCAGAACTAATAATACAAACAGTCATGGGCTTGTGGTTAAGGAACCAGCCTTGTGACCTGGAGGCCCCCGGTTCGAGGCCTGGTCCCAACAAGTACTATGGCTGAAGTGCACTTGGGCAAGTCACCTAACTTTAAAACCCCCTCACCATGTCAGTGTCACTTTAGAACTAATAATACAAACAGTCATGGGCTTGTGGTTAAGGAACCAACCTTGTGACCTGGATGTCCCCGGTTCGATGCCTGGTCCCAATGGCTGAGGTGCACTTGGGCAAGTCACCTAACCCCAATTGTTCCCCGGAAGCCAAGTACAGGGCTGCCCACCACTCCGGTCATGTGTGCTCCCTTTAGTCATGGGCTTGTGGTTAAGGAACCAGCCTTGTGACCTGGATGTCTCCGGTTCGAGGCCTGGTCCCAACAAGTACTATGGCTGAAGTGCACTTGGGCAAGTCACCTAACCCCAATTGTTGCCCGGAAGCCAAGTACAGGGCTGCCCACCACTCCGGTCACGTGTGCTCACTTTAGTCATGGGTTTGTGGTTAAGAAACCAGCCTTGTGAGCTGGAGGTCCCCGGTTCGAGGCCTGGTCCCAACAATTACTATGGCTGAAGTGCACTTGGGCAAGTCACCTAACCCCAATTGTTCCCCAGAAGCCAGGTACAGGGCTGCCCACCACTCCGGTCACGTATGCTTACTTTAGTCATGGGCTTGTGGTTAAGGAACCAGCCTTGTGACCTGGAGGTCCCCGGCTTGATGCCTGGTCCCAACAATTACTATGGCTGAAGTGCACTTGGGCAAGTCACCTAACTTTAAAACCCCCTCACCATGTCAGTGTCACTTCAGAACTAATAATACAAACAGTCATGGGCTTGTGGTTAAGGAACCAGCCTTGTGACCTGGATGTCCCTGGTTCGATGCCTGGTCCCAATGGCTGAAGTGCACTTGGGCAAGTCACCTAACCCCAATTGTTCCCCGGAAGCCAATTACAGGGCTGCCCACCACTCCGGTCACGTGTGCTCACTTTAGTCATAGGCTTGTGGTTAAGGAACCAGCCTTGTGACCTGGAGGCCCCCGGCTCGAGGTGTGGTCCCAACAAGTACGATGGCTGAAGTGCACTTGGGCAAGTCACCAAACCCCAATTGTTCCCCGGAAGCCAAGTACAGGGCTGCCCACCACTCCGGTCACGTGTGCTCACTTTAGTCATAGGCTTGTGGTTAAGAAACCAGCCTTATGAGCTGGATGTCCCCGGTTCGATGCCTGGTCCCAACAATTACTATGGCTGAAGTGCACTTGGGCAAGTCACCTAACTTTAAAACCCCCTCACCATGTCAGTGTCACTTCAGAACTAATAATACAAACAGTCATGGGCTTGTGGTTAAGGAACCAGCCTTGTGACCTGGAGGCCCCCGGTTCGAGGCCTGGTCCCAACAAGTACTATGGCTGAAGTGCACTTGGGCAAGTCACCTAACTTTAAAACCCCCTCACCATGTCAGTGTCACTTTAGAACTAATAATACAAACAGTCATGGGCTTGTGGTTAAGGAACCAACCTTGTGACCTGGATGTCCCCGGTTCGATGCCTGGTCCCAATGGCTGAGGTGCACTTGGGCAAGTCACCTAACCCCAATTGTTCCCCGGAAGCCAAGTACAGGGCTGCCCACCACTCCGGTCATGTGTGCTCCCTTTAGTCATGGGCTTGTGGTTAAGGAACCAGCCTTGTGACCTGGATGTCTCCGGTTCGAGGCCTGGTCCCAACAAGTACTATGGCTGAAGTGCACTTGGGCAAGTCACCTAACCCCAATTGTTGCCCGGAAGCCAAGTACAGGGCTGCCCACCACTCCGGTCACGTGTGCTCACTTTAGTCATGGGTTTGTGGTTAAGAAACCAGCCTTGTGAGCTGGAGGTCCCCGGTTCGAGGCCTGGTCCCAACAATTACTATGGCTGAAGTGCACTTGGGCAAGTCACCTAACCCCAATTGTTCCCCAGAAGCCAGGTACAGGGCTGCCCAAGTCACCTAACTTTAAAACCCCCTCACCATGTCAGTGTCACTTCAGAACTAATAATACAAACAGTCATGGGCTTGTGGTTAAGGAACCAGCCTTGTGACCTGGATGTCCCCGGTTCGATGCCTGGTCCCAATGGCTGAAGTGCACTTGGGCAAGTCACCTAACCCCAATTGTTCCCCGGAAGCCAAGTACAGGGCTGCCCACCACTCCGGTCACGTGTGCTCACTTTAGTCATGGGCTTGTGGTTAAGGAACCAGCATGGCGACCTGGAGGTCCCCGGTTCGAGGCGTGGTCCCAACAATTACTATGGCTGAAGTGCACTTGGGCAAGGCACCTAACTTTAAAACCCCTTCACCATGTCAGTGTCACTTCAGAACTAATAATACAAACAGTTATGGGCTTGTGGTTAAGGAACCAGCCTTGCGACCTGGAGGACCCCGGTTCGAGGCCTGGTCCCAACAATTACTATGGCTGAAGTGCACTTGGGCAAGTCACCTAACCCCAATTGTTCTCCGGAAGCCAAGTACAGGGCTGCCCACCACTCCAGTCACATGTGCTCACTTTAGTCATAGGCTTGTGGTTAAGGAACCAGCCTTGTGACCTGCAGGCCCCCTGTTCGAGGCGTGGTCCCAACAAGTACTATGGCTGAAGTGCACTTGGGCAATCACCTAACTTTAAAACCCCCTCACCATGTCAGTGTCACTTTAGAACTAATAATACAAACCGTCATGGGCTTGTGGTTAAGGAACCAGCCCTGTGACCTGGAGGCCCCCGGTTCGATGCCTGGTCCCAACAAGTACTATGGCTGAAGTGCACTTGGGCAAGGCACCTAACCAATTGCTCCCTGGGTGCAGTATACAGGGTTGCTCACAGTTTCAGGCACGTGTGCTCACTTCACTCAGTATGTGTGTGTGTGTGTGTGTGTCACTACATGGATGGGATAAATACAGAAGACACACTCCTCTGTGTGTAAGTACTGTATGCAAAATAGGTCACTTTAAATCTGACCCCTAAGGTTTTTTGATGAACGGCCGTAATTCCCACAGATACGGACTCTAAAAGACGAACGTATTGGGTCTTAACTTTAAACCTCCTGGTGGTGCACGGTGAGGTGCGTGCAGTGTAACACACATCATGATCACTCACAGACTGGGAATCCTTGCTGTTGTCTCGGGAGCGGTTCTTGGCCAGGCGCTTTTTCTTCTTATGCAGAGGCCGGGATTCTAAAATCATCTCCTCGAGCTCGAAGGTGGGATCACAATGCAGACGTCCTTTCTGGAGGTCCACGCGGCGGCGTTCAAAAGACAAAGCAAAGAACAGTATGGGACCAACACACAATCCCCCGAATATTGACATGCCAACTGCAACACATGATGATGAGATGCTGTTACTCGTCATTTGTTCCGTTGCTGATTGATCCACAGAAAAATATCGCAGCTCATTTTCACGCCGGATTATATTTGTATCAGTGTCTGGCTCCGCTGGAATCCATGTAATGCGTGTTTACCGGCTCTTACATTGGGAACGAATCCAGCCTCCATTTTCTTCTCGTAGACGGCATCCCAGTTCACATCTGAAAGGTAGGGGGCCGTCTGCATGTGAGCGAGACTGCAGAACCGGTGCTCTGGGTTTACCGTCAACAGCTGAAAGACACAAACACCCCCAAGATCATCCATCCATCCATCCATCCATCCATTATCTTCTGCTTTATCCTCTACTAGGGTTGCTGGGGGGGGTCCCCAAGCCCATGCCCATGCCCATCCAGGGTAGAACGTTTCAGGCGCTGGGCATATACACCAAGGACAGGGCGCCAATCCATCGCTGGGCACACACTCACTCACACAAACACACTCCATATGGGGCAATTTGGAGTATTCACTTGACCTTGAGCCATGTTTTTGGACTGTGGGAGGAAACCAGAGAACCCGGAGGAAACCCACGCGGACACGGGAAGACCATGGAAACTCCACCCAGATTGGGATTCGAACCTGGAATCCCTAGAGCTGAGAGGAGAACATGCTAACCACTAAGCCACCATGCCGCCCACTCCCGAGATCATTCCAATTCTAGAGAACAGAGTAGACAGTATGTACTGTAGAACACAAACAGATGGACTACAGTTTGGAATTGGAGAACTACAAAGTCCATCTTTACAGGAAGTGGAACTGAGAACATGAACAAGTGGAGCAGAAAGGGGGCGTGTCCAAACGTTTGGCTGTTATTGTGTGCACAAGTGAAAGATGTTTGTATAATTTGCAGAACCTGTGTGAACGTGGTGGTAGAAATATGATAACTCCGGGTTCGAATCCCAATCTGGGTGGAGTTTCCATGTTCTCTCCGTGTCCGCGTGGGTTTCCTCCGGGTTCTTCGGGTTTCCTCCCACAGTCCAAAAACATGGATCAAGTTAATTGAGTTCTCCAAATTGCCCCATATAGAGTGTGTCTGTGTGAGTGAGAGTGTGTGCCCAGCGATGGATTGGCGCCCTTTCTTGGGTGTATCTGCCCAGCGCCCGCGACGTTCTCCCCTGGATGGTCATGGGGAACCCCCCCGCGACCCTAATAGAGGATAAAGCGGAAGATAATGAATGAATGAATGAATGAATAAATGAATGTATTCCTCACAGAGAGGCTCAGCGAGGATTGATGACCTGCACCTGTTTAAACACAGCTAATGAGGTTCTCCGGTTTCCTCCCACAGTCCAAAAACTTGAATCAAGATCAATTGAGTTCTCCAAATTGCCCCATATAGAGTGTGTTTGTGTGAGTGAGTGTGTGTCCAATGATAGATTGGCGTCCTGTCCTGGGTGTATCTGCCCAGTACGGTGGCCGAAAAGTGCAAAACAAATTAACAAATGCAGATACAACATTTAGAAACGCTGAAAAAACATTTACAAACGAACAGCAGATGGAAAGGGTAGGTACGTTTCACGGGAAGGGTGTGAACTGTTCCGCGGGGACAGCGGGGACTCTCTCTCTCGCTCTCTCTCTCTCTCTCTATTTCCAAAACCGGTGCGCGGCCACGCCCTCGTGCCTCAATCACGTCTTATTTAAATGTACGTTACATACAGATGGAAAGGTTCGAATCCCAATCTGGGAGGAGTTTCCATGTTCTCCCCGTGTCCGCGTGGGTTTCCTCCGGGTTCTCCAGTTTCCTCCCACAGTCCAAAAACATAGATCAAGTCAATGGAGTTCTCCAAATTGCCCCATATAGAGTGTGTCTGTGTGAGTGAGTGTGTGCCCAGCGATGGATTGGCGTCCTGTCCTGGGTCTATCTGCCCAGCGCCCGAAACGTTCTCCCTTGGATGGGCATGGGGAACCCCCCCGTGACCCTAATAGAGGATAAAGCAGAAGATAATAGATGGATGGAATTTCTGTACTGACGCAACTGTGATAACCGCATTTTACCTCTGGGATTAATAATGTGTTCTGATTTTGATGGCTGTATGTATTGTGGGCGGCACGGTGTCTTAGTGTTTAGCATGTTCTCCTCTCAGCACTAGGGATTCCCGGTTCGAATCCTAATCAGCTTGGAGTTTCCAAGTTCTCCCCGTGTCCGTGTGGGTTTCCTCCGGGTTCTCCGGTTACCTCCCACAGTCCAAAAACATGGATCAGGGTCAATTGAATTCTCCAAATTGCCCCATATAGAGTGTGTCTGTGTGAGTGAGTGTGTGCCCAGTGATAGATTGGGCGCCCCCCCCCCCCCCCCGCGACCATAATAGAGGATAAAGCGGAAGATAATGGATGGATGGATGGATGGTTGGCATGGGAAGAATGCTATGCATCTTTATCTGAATGCACAGATAAGGAACACGCAATATCAGAAACGTCTTTTAATTAAAATCAGATCGGCTCTTCATTTCAGGGTTATAGAACCCCCCCCCCCCCCTCCCTCCCTCCGCCCCCAGCGCTTCGCTATGCAAATAGCCAATTTCCATTCACTCCGGTTCTAGCACTGCTATTAAATTTAATCTGTCACCGCTGGAATTATTCAACCAGTCCTCAGGGCCAATTAGTTTGCAGAAAGCGAGCCAAACTGACAGAGCTTAAGCACAACAGTGGCTTATCTGCCTGGAAAGTGATCATAAAGCTCTCTGGTTATTGAAGAGTTGATAGACTTATAAAAAGCTGACAGCTTTTCAGGCTTATCGCCAGCAACTCCAGCGCCGAGCCGACCGCGAGGCCGGATTCCCGGCTCGTCCCTCGTCTCCGGCGCTGCTCTGTTATCAGAGAAACTGAATCTGTGGGCTTTTTGGACACATCGGTGTGGAGGCATTCCCACGAGACGCCGCCTGTCTCCGCAGAGTCCAGACAGAGCCCATCGATCTGGACAGGCACGGATGAGACAAGTGAACATCACAGCCAAAAGTGCCAGAGCAGAACCGGAGATCCAGCCTGCGTTAAGAAACGAATCGGTGCATCGGGTGGGAAAGAGCTGTCTTACAACCTGCCCCTGTCTCCAGGTGGAACAGTTCAGGGGGGGTTGTTGGGTTGTGCATTCGTGATCGGTGCTATTTGGACGATTCGGGATCGCCATTCGGTTGGAGTCCATCTCAGAGACTGGGACTGTAGCACGACAATAATTAGGCGCAGTTGTAAGCTTGTGGGGTGGCATGGTGGCTTAGTGGTTTGCATGTTCTCCTCTCAGTGTTAGGGATTCCCGGTTCGAATCCCAATCTGGGTGGAGTTTCCAGGTTCTCCCCGTGTCCGTGTGGGTTTCCTCCGGGTTCTCCGGTTTCCTCCCACAGTCCAAAAACATGGATCAAGGTCAATTGAATTCTCCAAATGGCCCCATATAGAGTGTGTCTGTGTGAGTGAGTGTGCGCCCAGTGATAGACCCCTGTCCTGGGTGTATCTGCCCTGTGCCCGAAACGTTCTTTAATAGAGGATAAAGCGGAAGATAATGAATGGATGGATGGATGGATGTAAGCTTGTGGTTAAGGAACTAGCATTTTGACCTGAAGGTCCCTAGTTCGCTTACATGTCCCAACAAGTGCTATAGCTAAAGTGCCCTTGGGCAAGATATCCAACCCCAATTGCTCCCCAGGCACAGTGTACAGGGCTGCCCACCACTCTGGGCAAATGGGCCCACTTTAGCACCCTCCGGGTTCTCCGGTTTCCTCCCACAGTCCAAAAACATGGAACAAGGTCAAGTGAATGCTCCAAATTGCCCCATATAGAGTGTGTCTGTGTGAGTGAGTGTGCGCCCAGTGATAGACCCCTGTCCTGGGTGTATCTGCCCTGTGCCCGAAACGTTCTTTAATAGAGGATAAAGCGGAAGATAATGAATGGATGGATGGATGGATGTAAGCTTGTGGTTAAGGAACTAGCATTTTGACCTGAAGGTCCCTAGTTCGCTTACATGTCCCAACAAGTGCTATAGCTAAAGTGCCCTTGGGCAAGATATCCAACCCCAATTGCTCCCCAGGCACAGTGTACAGGGCTGCCCACCACTCTGGGCAAATGGGCCCACTTTAGCACCCTCCGGGTTCTCCGGTTTCCTCCCACAGTCCAAAAACATGGAACAAGGTCAAGTGAATGCTCCAAATTGCCCCATATAGAGTGTGTCTGTGTGAGTGAGTGTGCGCCCAGTGATAGACCCCTGTCCTGGGTGTATCTGCCCTGTGCCCGAAACGTTCTTTAATAGAGGATAAAGCAGAAGATAATGGATGGATGGATGGATGGATGGATGTAAGCTTGTGGTTAAGGAACCAGCATTTCGACCTGAAGGTCCCTAGTTCGCTTACCTGTCCCAACAAGTGCCATAGCTGAAGTGCCCTTTGGCAAGGTACCCAACCCCAATTGCTCCCCGGGCACAGTGTACAGGGCTGCCCACCACTCTGGGCAAATGGGCCCACTTTAGCACCCTAAAGCACCCTAGTATGGGATTAAGAGCTTAAGATAATATTAACTTTAATGCAAAACCTCTAAATGTACATGTGGTGGCACTGGGGGAGGGGGGGGGAGTTAGAGAGGTGGAGCCGATTCCAGTTCGAATCCCAATCTCGGTGGTTTCTCCCCGTGTCCACGTGAGTTTCCTCCGGGTTCTCATGTTTCCTCCCACAGTCCAAAAACATGGATCAAGGTCAATTGAATTCTCCAAATTGCCCCATATAGAGTGTGTGTGTGAGTGAGTGTGTGTCCAGCGATAAATTGGCGCCCTGTCCTGGGTGTATCTGCCCAGCGCCCGCAACGTTCTCCCCTGGATGGACACCCCCCCCCGGCCCTAATAGAGGATAAAGGGGAAGATAATGGTGGATGGATTCATACCCACCCCTCATCACAACGCTCCATAATGCCCTTTACAGTAGCATCCTAGGAGATCATAAAAATGCCAAGTGCGTCTGCCTTATGGACAGATTTGGAAAGATGGTTCCACCATTTTGCAGTGGTGAACGCCACGGAGTGAGAATGAGCTCCTCGGTGAGGTGGAACCACCTGGAGGCGATCATCACTAGAACGTAGTGAACGAGTCGGAGTGTATTTTGGAAATCTAGAGTGAAGGTAAGAGGGAGCAGATCCAGAAATGGTCCTGTAGATCAGAGTCAGTGTCTTGTACTGAATGCAGCAGCTACAGGGAGCCAATGGAGAGAGAGGAGAGGTGGAGTCACATGATCACTTGGGTGGTTGAACATGAGTCGGGCTGCAGAGTTCTGAATCAGTTGTAGAGGTCTGATTGTGGAAGCTGGAGACCGGCAAGTAACACATTACAGTAAGTGAGCCGGGATAGGCTGAGGGCTTGAACTAACAGCTGGGTAGAATGTTCAGTCAAGAAAGTTCTGATCTTCCTGATGTTCTAAAGAAGGAATCTGTAGGAACGGGCGTTTTGATCACATGATCAGAGAGTTTAAAGGTTAACGGCCGAGGCCGTAGTGCTCTGGCAATGTTATGGATGAGCAGCTGGAGTGGATGTTCATTCATTCGTCCATTATCTTCCGCGTTATCCTATATTAGGGTCGCGGGGGGGTTCCCCATGCCCATCCAGGGGAGAACGTTTCGGGCGCTGGGCAGATACACCCAGGACAGGGCGCCAATCTATCGCTGGACACACACTCACACAGACACACTCTATATGGGGCAATTTTAAGAACTCAATTGACTTGATCCATGTTTTTGGACTGTGGGAGGAAACCGGAGAACCCGGAGGAAACCCACGCAGACACGGGGAGAACATGGAAACTCCACCCAGATTGGGATTCGAACCGGGAATTCCTAGTGCTGAGAGGCGAACGTGCTAACCACTAAGCCCAACCACTGGATGTATGTTTCAGTATTCAGCCCTAAAACCCGAAAACATTAGCCATCCCATCATTTCAAATTCGGCCGCCTTCTGCCCATTCATCCCCCATTACCCATTATGCCCCTATTGTCCTCCCTGCTTCCATCAGCTCCAGCTCGCTGTCAGATTCACTCCTACATCACCTCGTTATGGCCCTCATTTCAGTCTCATGAGTTCCAGACCCACTCAATATTCTGCTAACTCTCTCCTCCTTCCTCCATCTATTTTCTCTCTCTATTAGTGTCATTCAGTCCAGTGCCCTCTTCCCAGATAAAAAAAAAACAAAACGAAGACAACACCCTCTCCATTTATTTTTTTTTTGCATCTCTGACCTGTAATTCAAAGTATTATCCTGATCGTTTTCATTGATGTATTGATTATCTTCCGCTTAATCCTTTACTAGAGTCATGGGGGAGAAGGGGGGGGGGTTGGTTCCCCATGCCCATCCAGTGGAGATCGTTTCAGGTGCTGGGCAGATGCACCCAGGACAGGGCTCCAATCAGGCCACACACAAACACATGCTATATTGCAATTTGGGCAATTTGGAGAATTCAATTTACCTTGAATTCATGTTTTTGGACTATGGGAAGAAACCGGAGATTGAGGAGGCTCACCATGCCCATCCAGTGGAGAACGTGTTGGGTGCTGGGCATATACACCCAAGACAGGACGGCAGTCTTTCGCTGGATACACAGTCACTCACACAGACACACTCTATATGGGGCGATTTAGATAATTCAATATACCTTGAATCCATGTTTTTGGAATGTAGGAGGAAACCGGAGAACCCGGAGTTTCCCCATGCGCAACCAGTGGAGAACGTGTCGGGTGCTGGGCAGATACACCCAGTCAGGGCACCAATCTATCACTGGATACAAACTTACTCACACAAACACATCACAGTCTTTCGCTGGGCACACACTCACTCACACAGACACACTCTATATGGGGCAATTTAGAGAATTCAATGTACCTTGAATCCATGTTTATGGACTGTGGGAGGAACCCGGAGGACCCGAACGTTCCCCATGGCCAACCAGGGGAGAACTTTTTGGGCGGAGAACAAGAGAACCCCAAGGACACGTGGAGAACATGGAAACTCCACGCAGATTGGGATTGGAACCGGGAATTCCCTAGCTCTGAGAGGAGAACATGCTAACCACTAAGCCACCATACCAAGTTCGCTTTTTACAACAAAATCGCTTTTTAAAGCAGTACATTGTCACAAAGCAGCTTTACAGAATGAAAAGCCTTTAAACCCCCAAAGAGCAAGCCGAAGCGACAGTGGCAAGACAAAAACTCCCTTTTATGTTGTTATTTAAGGAAGAAACCTTTTGAGGACCAAGACTCAGTGGGGGACTCATCCTCCTTGAGCGGCCAGGCAGCCACAACAATATAGGACAGCTATGTACAGATTAGGGGTGAGCTGCAATATTCGCTGATTCGACGATTCGATTCGGAGAACCGTAGTCGACTATGAACCTCATAGTCGATTGTACCATTTTGACCACATGGGGGCGCCCATGGCTGCTGCTAAGCATTAGTTTTTACATGAAATGTCTTTGTTTTCGTTATATATATAGCCTTTTTTCAAATAAAATCATCCTAATTTCTGTTAATATTTTTAAAAAAAAAAGTCCAGAATGGGGATCCCATTTACGGTGCTCTAGAAAAACAAGTAAAATATATAAAAAAAAAAAATCTTTTTTAAAAACCACGCTTATAGCGCCATCTTGTGGTGAAATTTAAACTGATTCGACTATCAGTCGACTATAGGGAAAATCTGACGAATCAGATTCGACTATGAAAATCCTTAGTTGAAGACACCCCTAGTACAGATATTAAACAAATGGAAAAACTAACAACTGGAAAACTATATGTGAGTCCATTAGGGGCGTCCTGCAGGACCGCCTTGTCAGGTTCCATCCAGTATTCGTCAGCAACCCCTCCTGCTCATTTTATTCCTTTAAATATAGTTTTCTTCCTTTAATCTAGTTATTCCAACACGAACACACAACCGTGTACACACCTTGCGCAGAAGGGAGATGAGATCTTTGTGCCAGGAGTTACAGTACTGAACGCTGACTGTACTGAAGAGCTGCATTAGAGACTCCACTGAGTTACTGGCATGAATATCATAAGGCCTCTGAATAACAAAAAGAAAGAAAGAACATGGAACAGAGATCAGAGGAACATTCACAGAACTTTTATCTAATCTACATGTATGTTACAACCAGAATAATCATTACAGAACCAAATGAACAGAACCAAATGAACCCCCGGAGAACCCGGGGGTTCCCATGCCCAACCAGTGGAGAACGTGTAGGGTGCTGGGCAGATACACCCAGTCAGGGCACCAATCTATCACTGGATACAAAATTACTCACACAAACACACGCAATATGGGGCAATTTGGGGAATTCAATGTACCTTGAATCCATGTTTTTGGAATGTAGGAGGAAACCGGAGAACCCGGGGGTTCCCATGCCCAACCAGTGGAGAACGTGTCGGGTGCTGGGCAGATACACCCAGTCAGGGCACCAATCTATCACTGGTTACAAACTTACTCACACAAACACATCACTGTTTATTACAGCCGTTCTGGGGTAAAGTCCATGTTATTAGAGAATAAATCCCTCTATTCATTATCTTCTGCTTTATCCTCTATTAGGGTCATGGGGGGGTTCTCCCATGCCCATCCAGGGGAGAACGTTTCGGGCGCTGGGCAGATACACCCAGGACAGGGCGCCAATCTATCGCTGAACTCACACTCACTCACACAGACACACTCTATATGGGGCAATTTGGAGAATTCAATTGACCTTAATCCATGTTTTTGGACTGTGGGAGGAAACCGGAGAACCCGGAGGAAACCCACACGGACACGGGGCGAGCATGGAAACTTGGAACTCCCTATTCTTTTTGTATTTTTTTTGTAATCAATTATTTTTTTTATAAAAATGGATAAAACATGAGGGTGGAACGGTGGCTTAGTGATTAGCATGTTCTCCTCTCAGCACTAGGGATTCCCGGTTCGAATCCCAATCTGGGTGGAGTTTCCATGTTCTCCCCGTGTCCACGTGGGCTTCCTCCGGGTTTCCTCCCACAGTCCAAAAACATGGATCAAGGTCAATTGAAGGCTCCAAATTGCCCCATATAGAGTGTGTCTGTATGTCTGTGTGAGTGAGTGAGTGTGCCCAGTGAAAG
>JAFMOC010000351.1:87500-105000 GCA_019802505.1 Corydoras sp. C115 | reverse complement strand
TGCACATAAAGTTCTCATGATCTGAACATAAAGTTCTCATGATCTGCACATAAGGTTCTCATGATCTGCACATAAGGTTCTCATGATCCGCACATAGAGTTCTCATGATCTGCACATAAGGTTCTCATGATCTGCACATAAAGTTCTCATGATCTGCACATAAAGTTCTCATGATCTGCACATAAGGTTCTCATGATCTGCACATAAAGTTCTCATGATCTGCACATAAGGTTCTCATGATCTGCACATAAAGTTCTCCTGATCTGCACATAAGGAGAACGTCTCGGGCACTGGGCAGATAGACCCAGGACAGAGCGCCAATCCATCACTGGGCACACACTCACTCACACAGACACACTCTATATGGGGCAATTTGGAGAACTCAATTGATTTGATCCATATTTTTGGACTGTGGGAGGAAACCGGAGAACCCGGAGGAAACCCACGCGGACACGGGGAGAACGTGGAAACTCCACCCAGATGGGGATTCGAACCGGGAATCCCTAATGCTGAGAGGAGAACATGCTAACCACTAAGCCACCATGCCGCCCTGAATCTGATACCCAATTATATCATTTTGCACTATTATTCAGTAGCAGTCAAAAGTTTGGACACGCCCCCTTCTTGCTCCATTGTCCTCCACTTACCATATAGATTGATTTTGTAGTTTTTACAATAATAGCCTGAATGTCAGTCTGCAGGATTAAACTCATATCCGTTACTGCTGATGAAATCAGATGATTCATTGTTTTTAATACAAGTGAATCAATCTTAGATTGAATCTCTTGCACGTGGTTGTGGCGTTGTTTAGTTGTGTGTCTCTATTTCTCTTCTTTTGTTTGGAAGACACTGGAGGACATTAATTTCCCTCAGGATGAATTACGTATCTGTCTATCTGTCTCTCTCTCCTCCTCCTCCTGACTGGTGACTCCATCCTCAGCATCCTTCAGCCAATAGAAACCTCATCCCTCATCTGCACATGTTCAACCCCCCCCCCCCCCCAAAAAAAAAAAAAAAAAAAACATCCTGTCTGTACCGTCCCTTTAATAAACCCATTTCCAACCTTATCCATCTTCATCACGTCCAATGAGAATCACAACCTCAACAAAATAACAATCATTATTTCCTCCACTTATCATATAGATGGACTTTGTAGTTCTACAATTCCAGACTGTAGAACATCTGTGTTCTTTGTTCTTGTTAGTCCCCTGTTGGTTCTCTGTTCTCTGTTGGTCAGGAGCATCACAGAACAGGTATCATTTGGGTGGTGGATTGTTTCTTGTCAGTTCTGCAGTGACACTGATGTGGTGAGGGGGTTCTAGTGGAGTTTCATTTCTCCACCTCAGTCACACTGCTGGGATAGGAATAATGCCCCCAACAAATAACCCCTGCTCTGTGGTGGTACTATTGGGGTTCTGAGCATTAGAGAACAGAGTAAAGGGATGATTTCCATCCATCCATTATCTTCCACTTTGTCCTCTACTACGTAGGGTCGTGGGGGGGGGGTTTCCCCATGCCCGTCCAGGGGAGAACGTTTTGGGCGCTGGGCAGATTCACCCAGGACAGGACACACTAACACACTCTATATGGGGCAATTTGGAGAATTCAATTGACCTTGATCCATGTTTTTGGACTGTGGGAGGAAACCGGAGAACCCGGAGGAAACCCACGCAGACACGGGGAGAACATGGAAACTCCACCCAGATTGGGATTCCAACCTGGATCTCCAGCGCTGAGAGGAGAACATGCTAACAACTAAGCCACCGTGCCCCAAAAGTATGATTAATTAATGATAATTAATTCCACTATTGTGATATTGAGAAGTGATATAAAAATCATAAGGACAGATGGACTACAGTCTGGAATTGCAGAACTATTGCAGTCCATCTTTACAGTAAGTGGAACTGAGAACATGGACGATAAATGGAGCCAAAAGTGGGCGTGTCCAAACGTTTAACTGGTACTGTACTGTAAGTCGTGGGTGGGACGTTGGCTTAGTGGTTAGCATGTTCTCCTCTCAGCGCTAGGGATTCCCGGCTCGAATCCCCATCTGGGTGGTGTTTCCATGTTCTCCCCCTGTCCGCGTGGGTTTCCTCCGGGTTCTCCGGTTTCCTCCCACAGTCCAAAAACATGGATTAACGTCAATTGAGTTCTCCAAATTGCCCCATGTAGAGTGTGTTATATTAAATATATTAAAGGTATATTAATATATTAAATAAAAATATATAAAAGGTAGGTTCGGCAAGGTGGTTTAGTGGTTAGCATGTTCTCCTCTCAGAACTAGGGTTTCCCGAAACGAATCCCAATCTGGGTGGAGTTTCTATGTTCTCCCCGTGTCCGCGTGGGTTTCCTCCGGGTTCTCCGGTTTCCTCCCACAGTCCAAAAACATGGATCAAATCAATTGAATTCTCCAAATTGCCCCATATAGAGTGTGTCTGTGTGAGTGAGTGTGTGCCCAGTGATAGATTGCTGTCCTGTCCTGGGTGTATCTTCCCAGCGCCCGAAACGTTCTACCCTGGATGGGCATGAGGAACACCCCCCCCCCCCCCGTGACCCTAATAGAGGATGAAGTGAAAGATAATGGATGGATGTACTGTAAGTCGTAGTGATTTCTAGTTGTATTCTGTGCGTAAAAATGAAAATCAGCAGCTGCTGTATAGAAAGCCATTCACGCGTCACTTCATAAGAACACTGATGGCATGTGTGTTTTAAAATTGGCATCTATAAATGAGATTAATAGTATAATAGACTCTTAGCTCCGAGCTCAATGTAGCCTCTGCAATATTTAAAGGTTCAACTGCACTCAGCACTTTGCCGGCCTGCACTCCGGCCCTCGATCGAGGAGATGGATTCGTATAATTACAGGCTCTGACAGCAGCTGAAGCATCTTTGCAAATGATGAGTAATAAAACGTCCCGTAACCGATCGGCGAAAGAGCACTAACAATGTGTGACTCCTATTAAAAAATCAAGCCGGATTTTTTTAATTTTTTAATTTTTATTTATTTTTATTTTTTGGTGGAACGGCGCTGCTTAAAATACCGAACGCTAATACGATTTAAAGCAGGGGTGCCCACACTTTTCTGGCCCGAGATCTACTTTTCCATTGGACAGGTCATCGAGATCTACCAGGGTCAATCACTTTTTTAGGCTTTTATATTAACCTGTTTACACACATCATGTTAGTATTGGGGGGGCACGTTGGCTTAGTGGTTAGCACGTTCTCCTCTCAGTGTTAGGGATTCCTGGTTCGAATCCCAATCTGGGTGGAGTTTCCATGTTCTCCCTGTGTCCACGTGGATTTCCTCCGGGTTCTCCGGTTTTCTCCCACAGTCCAGAAACCTGGATCAAGTCGATTGAATTCTCCAAATTGCCCCGTATAGAGTGTGTGTGTGTGTGAGTGTGTGCACAGTGATAGATTGCCTTCCTGTCCTGGGTCTATCTGCCCAGCGCCTGAGACGATCTCCCCTGGATGGGCATGGGGAACCCCCCCCCCCCCGCAACCCTAATAGAGGATAAAGCAGAAGATAATGGATGGATAGATGGGTGTTAGTATTGTCGAATCACCATAGAAAGGACGGCTTCAGATTGCCATTCTCACAGAAATTGCAGGAAAGAGCATGGACAAAACTTGGTTTTAGTAAAACCCAAACGACCGAACACAATGGATGTGCAATGTCTACTTGGCAAATCAACTATCTAATGTAAACAGAAACGATCTAATGTAAACAGAAACTAATTAATGTAAACAGAAACTATCTAATGTAAACAGAAACTATCTAATGTAAACAGAAAGTATCTAATGTAAACAGAAACTATCTAATGTAAAAAGAAACTATTTAACGTAAAAATAAACTATCTAACGTAAAAATAAACTATCTAACATAAAAAGAAACTATCTAATGTAAACAGAAACTATCTAATGTAAACAGAAACTATCTAATGTAAACAGAAACGATCTAATGTAAAAAGAAACTATCTAATGTAAACAGAAACGATCTAATGTAAACAGAAACTATCAAATGTAAACAGAAACTATCAAATGTAAAAAGAAACTATCTAATGTAAACAGAAACTATCTAATGTAAACAGAAACGATCTAATGTAAACAGAAACGATCTAATGTAAACAGAAACTATCAAATGTAAACAGAAACTATCAAATGTAAAAAGAAACTATCTAATGTAAACAGAAACTATCAAATGTAAAAAGAAACTATCTAATGTAAACAGAAACTATCTAATGTAAACAGAAACTATCTAATGTAAACAGAAACGATGTAATGTAAAAAGAAACGATCTAATGTAAAAATAAACTATCTAGATGGAGATGATGGAGAAATACAAGAACGTCATACCCTTTTTAAAGAACATTGAAGAACTGTTTATTCATTCATTCATTATCTCCCGCTTTATCCTCTATTAGGGTCGCGGTGGGGTTCCCCATGCCCATCCAGGGGAGAACGTCTCAGGCGCTGGGCAGATAGACCCAGGACAGGGCGCCAATCCATACTGGGCACACACTCACTCACACAGACACACTCTATATGGGGCAATTTGGAGAATTCAATTGACTTGATCCATGTTTTTGGACTGTGGGAGGAAACCGGAGAACCCGGAGGAAACCCACGCAGACACGGGGAGAACATGGAAACTCCACCCAGATGGGGATTCGAACCGGGAATCCCTAGCGCTGAGAGGAGAACGTGCTAACCACTAAGCCACCGTGCCGCCAAGAACTGTTTAATTTAAGTTATTTTAGTCTACCTTGATGCATTGGTGTCCCACATTGTCCCACATAAACATAGTCTTTGTCCCACATCTGGTAAATTGGAATCTGGTCACCCTAGGCAAACGCGCAGAAAGGCAGCGATGTTACACAATGGCTGCATGATGAGTTGATAATGAGTCAGTCAAGCTTCAGACACCCGCCATCTGTGTACGTGTGGTGTGGAAGCGTAAGTGTGTTCACTGCGGCACGTCATGTGGTCCCAAAGAGGTTAAAGACTGGCATCGGTTTGTAAATATTCACCGGTTGCGTGTTGTAGAGCAGGGGTGGCAAACTCAGCAGCACCGGGGGCCAAAACTCAAAGCACATTTTAATTAAGACGTCTATTAAACGCACTAAAAGCAAATGCTTTCTGAACATTAATAGGAATAACAATAGACAGGAATATTATTCCACAATAAATCAACTTTATAGAACTTTTTTTTTCATATTTTGCTCTCATCAAAATTATAAAAGTTACAACTATCAATAAGGGCGGCACGGTGGCTTAGTGGTTAGCATGTTCTCCTCTCAGCGCTACGGATTTCTGGTCCGAATCCCAATCTGGGTGGAGTTTCCATGTTCTCCCCGTGTCTGCGTGGGTTTCCTCCGGGTTCTCCGGTTTCCTCCCACAGTCCAAAAACATGGAACAAGTCAATTGAGTTCTCCAAATTGCCCCATATAGAGTGTGTCTGTGTGAGTGAGTGTGTGTCCAGTGATAGATTGGCGTCCTGTCCTGGGTGTATCTGCCCAGCGCCCGAAACGTTCTCCCCTGGATGGGCATGGAGAACCCCCCCGCGACCCTAGTAGAGGATAAAGCGAAGATAATGGATGGATGGATGTTTCCTCTGTGGTTTGGTGATTAGCACATTCTCCTCTCAGCGCTAGGGATTCCTGGTTCGAATCCCAATCTGGGTGGAGTTTCCATGTTCTCCCCGTGTCTGCGTGGGTTTCCTCCGGGTTCTCCGGTTTCCTCCCACAGTCCAAAATCATGGATCAAGTCAATTGAGTTCTCCAAATTGCCCCATATAGAGTGTGTCTGTGTGAGTGAGTGTGTGCCCAGTGATAGATTGGCGTCCTGTCCTGGGTGTATCTGCCCAGCGCCCGAAAAGTTCTCCCCTGGATGGGCATGGAGAACCCCCCCCGCGACCCTAATACAGGATAAAGCTGAAGATAATGAATGGATGGAAAACGCTTAATCCTTTACTAGGAGGCGGGGCAGATACACTCAGAACAGGGTGCCAATCTATTGCTGGGCACACACTCACTCACACAGACACACTCTACATGGGGCAATTTGGAGAATTCAGTTGACCTTGATCCATGTTTTTGGACTGTGGGGGAAACCGGAGAACCTGGAGGAAACCCACACGGACACGGGGAGAACATGGAAACTCCACCCAGATTGGGATTTGAACTTGAATCCCCGGCACTGAAAGGAGAACATGATTGCCCCCAGTTTGGGATTCGAACTGGGAATCCCCCATGCTGAGAGGAGACGTGCTAACCACTCAACCACCATGCCACCCCCAAAAGTAAAAGTAAACAAATCATGACGGTCCCTTGTTTGATACCCAGTCCCACCAAGTACACTAGTTGAAGTTCCCTTGAGCGGAGCACCCAACCCCAATTGCTCCCCAGGTGCTATATTCTCCAGTGCTGACTCTCAGTGTGTGTATCAGTGCATGGCTTGGACGGGGAATCGAACCAGGGACCTTCAGTTGCCTACGTCTGCCTTTAATGCCAGGCCTGTACATCTCTGAAGTCCATACAGACCTGTGTATGATGTGTTGACTCTGCAGGTAGTCCAGTGCCAGGGTCATCTCACACAGATACAGTTTGACCGCCTCCTCTGTAAACTGGACATTTTGCTGCAGGTGGTAGCGCAGGTCTCCTCCTAGTAGCAGATCTACCACCATAAACATGTCCTCCTCGTCCTGGAAGGAGTACCTGGGACGCAGGGGTCAGAAAATAAAGGGCTCAGGAGCGACCAAGAGGAACGCAGTGAACATGGCAGACAGTGTGAAACAGCATATAACAGTCTACATGCACACGGAGTCTGGCCTGGTCTCACTCCACCACCCACTCCACCACCCACTGCATCACCCACTGCCCCACCCACTGCATCAACCAATGCATCACCCACTGTACCACTCACTGCATCACCCACTGCACCACCCACTGTACCACTCACTGCACCACCCACTGAATTACACAATGCATCACCCACTGTACCACTCACTGCATCACCCACTGCACCACCCACTGTACCACTCACTGCACCACCCACTGAATTACACAATGCATCACCCACTGTACCACCCACTGCATTACTCACTGCATCACCCACTGCATCACCCACTGCATCACCCAATGCATCACCCACTGAATCACCCAATGCATCACCAACTGTATCACCCAATGCACCACCCACTGCATCAACCACTGCATCACCCACTGTACCACTCACTGCATCACCCACTGCACCACCCACTGCACCACCCACTGTACCACACACAGCAACCCACACTGTACCACACCCTGCATCACCCACTGCATTACCCAATGCATCACCCAATGCACCCCCCACTGCATTACTCACTGTACCACCCACTGCATTACTCACTGTACCACCCACTGCATCACCCACTGCATCACCCAATGCATCACCCACTGAATCACCCAATGCATCACCCACTGAATCACCCAATGCATCACCCACTGAATCACCCAATGAATCACCCACTGAATCACCCAATGCATCACCCACTGAATCACCCAATGCATCACCCACTGAATCACCCAATGCATCACCCACTGAATCACCCAATGCATCACCCAATGAATCTCCCAATGCATCACCCAATGCACCACCCACTGCATTACTCACTGCAACACCCACTGCAACCTCCACTGTACCACCCACTGCAACCCCCACTGTACCACACCCTGCATCACCCACTGAATTACACAATGCATCACCCACTGTATCACCCACTGCAACACCCACTGCAACACCCACTGTATTACCCAATGCATCACCCAATGCATCACCAACTGCATCACCCACTGCACCACCCACTGCACCACCCACTGCAACACCCACTGCATCACCCACTGTATTACCCAATGCATCACCCAATGCATCATCAACTGCAACATCCACAGCACCACCCACTGCACCACCCACTGTACCACCCACTGCAACACCCACTGCAACACCCACTGCATCACCCACTGTATTACCCAATGCATCACCCAATGCATCATCAACTGCAACATCCACAGCACCACCCACTGCACCACCCACTGTACCACACACTGCAACCCCCACTGTACCACCCACTGCATCACCCACTGCATCAACCAATGCATCACCCACTGTGCCACACACTGCACCACTCACTGCATCACCCACTGTACCACACACTGCACCACCCACTGCATCACTCACTTCACCACCCACTGCAACACCCACTGTACCACCCACTGCATCACCCAATGCATCACCAACTGCATCACCCACTGCACCACCCACTGCAACACCCACTGCATCAACCAATGCATCACCCAATGCACCACCACTGAATTACACAATGCATCACCCACTGTATTACCCAATAAGAACTCAAACATTTAAACTGAGCAGTTCTTGGATTTATGATTATAATGGATGCTTGTGACATCATATGACAGTAAGAATATGTCTGCTGGTTAAACTAATGATTTGGAAGACAGATTTGGATGTCAACATTTTACAAAATAGACCCCCCTCTCTCCAGTGAGAGGACTAAACTGAGGAAGGTAATGAATAAATAAGTTTCCAGCTTGGTGGTGTAGTGGTCAGCATGTCCGTATCTCAGTGTTGGGGATCCAGGTTCGAATCGCGATCTGGGTGGAGATTCCATGTTCTTCCCGTGTCCGCGTGGGTTTCCTCCGGGTTCTCCGGTTTCCTCCTCCATCCAAAAACATGGATCAAGATCGATTAAATGCTCCCAATTGCCCCAAATTTTCTCCCATAGTCCAGAAAACAGCTGAATTCAGATGTTCTAACTTGCTCCTATATAGTATGTGTGTGAGTGTGTGTGTGTGTGTGTGTGCCCAGTGATGGATTGATGCCATAGTATAGGATTAAGTGGTTCAGGCTCGTAATGTTGGTCCGAAGCCTGGATAACTATGATTGCGTCAAGAGGAGCAATCGGTCCACAACTCGAATTTGTGCATCTTCTCCGCTGTGGAAAACCAAAATGGAACAACCAAGAGGTCAACCAAAGTAAAGAACATGGCCTGTGCACTAAGCGAAAGTCTTTGATGATCACATTACATTACATTTGGTCATTTATTGGACGCTTTTATCCAAAGCGACTTACAAAGTGAGCACAGGGTTCATCACAACATCTCTGGAGCAATGAGGGTTAAGGGTCTTGCTCAAGGACCCACATTGGTAACTTCAGTGGACCTGGGATTTGAACCCCCAACCTTCAGATTGACAGCCCATCACCTTGACCACTGAGCTACCGCGCCCAACACGTGTAAAGCTAATCTCCCATTAGGCTAAACAAATCCAGAATTTATTCCAGAATTTTTCCAGGCCACACAGTCAGAGAATTAAGAGTGCGGTAGCCGTCACTCAGCAGCGCAGCAGATGGACAGCATCGAGTTGGACACGTTCTTCACAGCTTACTGAATTTGCTCGGTCTCACTGTGATGGCACAGTTTACTGATAACGAGGCTTATTTCTTGAGCCCACAGTATTTGTTTAGTTATATTGGTTATAGCGCGGCACGGTGGATTAGTGACACGTCCGCCTCTCAGCGCTGGGGATCCGGGTTTGAATCCCAATCTGGGTGGGGACAACATGTTCTCTGTGTGTCCATGTGGGTTTTTTCTCCAACGGGTTCTCCTGTTCCTTCCCACAGTCCAAAAACATGGATTCAAGATAAATTGGCTGCTCTATATTGCCCCTGTCTGAGCGCACAGCGATGTATTGGATGTATCTGCCCATGTGCCCGAAATGTTCTTCCCTGGATGGGCAGGGCGACCCCCCCCCCCATTTCTTTGTTTGCTTCAGAGCAGAAAATAGCACTGGGCTTCAACATACCTTTCCACCCACAGTCCAAAAACATGGATTTAAGGTAAATAGGCTGCTCTAAATTGCCCCATATAGAGTGTTTTTGCTTGTGTGTGTATGTGTTAGTGAGTGTGTGTGTGTGTGTGTGTATGTGCCCAGTGATAGATTGGTGTCCTGTCCTGGGTGTATCCGCCCAGCGCCCGAAATGTTCTCCCCTGGATGGGCATGGAGAACCCCCAACCCCCCCCTTCTCCATAATTAAGCAGAAGATAATAAGATGAGTACAGTAGATATTAGTTCTATTCAGCAAATGGCCGCTTTACTTTTATTTTAGAGCAGAACAGAACACTGGGCTTCAACAGACATTTCCACCCACAGTCCAAAAACATGGATTTAAGGTAAATAGGCTGCTCTAAATTGCCCCATATAGAATGTTTTTGCTTGTGTGTGTATGTGTTAGTGAGTGTGTGTGTGTGTGTGTGCCCAGTGATAGATTGGTGTCCTGTCCTGGGTGTATCTGCCCAGCGCCTGAAACGTTCTCCCCTGGATGGGCATGGAGAACCCCCAACCCTCCCCCCCTCCTTCTCCATGATGAAGAAAAAGTTAATAAGATGAGTGCAGCAGATATTAGTTATATTCAGAAAATGGCCGCTTTACGTTGTTTATTTAAGAGCAAAACACTGGGCTTCAGCAGACCTTTCACCCACAGTCCAAAAACATGGATTTAAGGTAAATAGGCTGCTCTAACTTGCCCCTTTAGTGTGTTTTTTTGTGTGTTTGTGTGAGTAAGTGTGTGTCCAGTGATAGATTGGTGTCCTGTCCTGGTTGTATCTGCCCAGCGCCCGAAATGTTCTCCCCTGGATGGGCATGGGGAACCCGACCCCGCCCTTCTCCATGATGAAGCAGAAGATAATAAGATGAGTGCAGCAGATATTAGTTCTATTCAGAAAATGGCTGCTTTACTTTTATTTATTTAAGAGCAGAACTCTGGGCTGCAGCAGACCTTTCACCCACAGTCCAAAAACATGGATTTAAGGTAAATTCGCTGCTCTAAATTGCCCCTATAGCATGTGTGTCTGAGTGAGTGTGTGCCCAGCGCTAAATTGGTGTCCTGTCCTGGGTGTATCTGCCCAGCGCCTGAAACGTTCTCCCCTGGATGGGCATGGAGAACCCCCCCCCCCTTGCGATTCTAGTAGAGGATTAAGCACAAGATAATGAGATGAAATATCAGAAGAGATATTTGGTATCTTTTCTTTGTTTATTTAAGAGCAGAAAATAACACTGGGCTTCAACAGAACAGATTGGCGTCCTGTCCTGGGTGTATCTGCCCAGCGACCCGAAATGTTCTCCCCTGGAGAACCCCCAACCCCCCCTTCTCCAGAAGATAATAAGATGAGTGCAGCAGATATTAGTTCTATTCAGAAAATGGCCGCTTTACGTTGTTTATTTAAGAGCAGAACAGAACACTGGACTTCAGCAGACCTTTCACCCTCCTGTACCCTTTTTTGATCTCACTCTATATTCAGCTGCCAACAAACGAGACGTTCCGTGTGCGAGCGAACCCGAGATATATCGCTCTGCCTATCCCTGCGCTCTCGAGCGCTCTGATAATGGGTGAATCCAGAGCTCATTTTGTGATCCTAACGACACGAGGGCTCCGGGGGCAGGAACAATCTGCACATCTATAATATATAGCAGCTGCACTCAGCCAGCAGCTCCTACAAGGCTGGGCTGACCTAATAAAAAACTTCAGCCCCATATCAGAATGTTCCATCACGAAAGTGACCCTACAAACCACATGACCAGCACACGATTGCCGTCTAATGATCCAACTTCGCGTCGAAGCGAGCAGCGGGTCTAATCTTAAATCTTTCTTTCAGGACGAATCAAATAATATTGTGTAATACTGTTGTGAAACCAGACGGTGGCTTAGTGGTTAGTATGTTCGCCTCTCAGTGCTGGGGATTCAGGTTCGAATCCCAATCTGGGTGGAGTTTCCATGTTCTCCCCGTGTCCACGTGGGTTTCTTCCGGGTTCTCCGGTTTCCTCCCACAGTCCAAAAATATGGATCAAGTCAATTGAATTCTCCAAATTGCCCCATATAGAGTGTGTCTATGTGAGTGAGTGTGTGCCCAGTGATAGATTGGCGCCCTGTCCAGGGTGTATCTACCCGGCACCCGAAAAGTTCTCCTCTAGATGGACATGGGGAACCCCCTGCGACCCTAATAGAGGATAAAGCGGAAGATGGATGGTTGGTTCAGTTGGGGTGGCACGGTGGCTTAGTGGTTAGCATGTTCTCCTCTCAGCACTAGGGATTCCCGGTTCCAATCCCAATCCGGGTGGAGTTTCCACGTTCTCCCCATGTCCACATGGGTTTCCTCCGGGTTCTCCGGTTTCCTCCCACAGTCCAAAAACATGGATCATGGTCAATTGAGTTCTCCAAATTGCCTCATATAGAGTGTGTCTGTGTGAGTGAGTGTGAGCCCAGTGATGGATGGATGAAATACAATTTTACGATATCTGACACATGAATGAATGTTAAAGCTGGATTCGGCTGACATACAGTCCAGTTGCCCGGTCTGAGGAAATGATGCCTAAGCCGCTGGAAATAGATTGCTTCTCTCCTAATGCAAAATGTGATTCTGCAGTCTGCAGTCTACATGACATTCGAGCATTTGTCAGTGTCACTTTCCCAGCTTCCCTCCGTCATAGTGCAGCAGTGGCCTTATAACACACAGATCTGAGGTCACACTCCGGGGCAGGGCATTGAGGAAACCGATACGAATGAGATGGAGGAGGCTGGAAGCCTGTAAGCACCAGACATTTCTAATATAAATCAAAGCAGGGCCAGCCGGTGGAGGCCATGACATTAAAGCACCGTCTCAATGATGTACACATTCTCACCGTCGGAGGAAAGGATTTAGGAGGTAGCCAAAAATGTATATATCATATTTATTCTGCTGATCGTATTCTGATGATTTATATTCCTATATCCTCCATGCATCCATTATCTTCCGCTTTATCCTCTACTAGGGTCGCTGGGGGGAAGGGGGGTTCCCCATGCCCATCCAGGGGAGAACGTTTTGGGCGCTGGGCAGTTACACCCAGGACAGGGCGCCAATCTATCACTGGACACACTCACTCACTCACACAAACACACTCTATATGGGGCAATTTGGAGAACTCAATTGACTTGATCCATGTTTTTGGACTGTGGGAAGAAACCGGAGAACCCGGAGGAAACCCACGCGGACACGGGGAGAACACGGAAACTCCACCCAGATGGGGATTCGAACCTGGAATCCCTAGAGCTGAGAGGAGAACATGCTAACCACTAAGTCACCTTGCCGAACATAACTTTAATATATTTTTAATAATGTTTTATTGTCCATGGTGGCTTAGTGGTTAGCACGCCTAGCAGAGCTGGAGAGTTCAGGTTCGAATCCCAATCTGGGTGGAGTTTCTATGTTCTCCACATGTCCGCGTGGGTTTCCTCCGGGTTCTCCGGTTTCCTCCCACAGTCCAAAAACATGAATCAAGGTCAATTGGGTTCTCCAAATTGCCCCATATAGAGTGTGTGTGAGTGAGTGTGTGTCCAGCGATAAATTGGCGCCCTGTCCTGGGTGTGTCTGCCCAACGCCCGAAACGTTCTCCCCTGGATGTGCATGGGGAACCCCCCACCCCCACCCCTGCGACCCTGATAGAGGATAAAGGATAAAGCGGAAGATAATGAATGAATGAATGAATGTCCATGGATGAACAGGATAGATTTTCATATTTAATCACATATGATTCACTCATCCATCCATTATCTTCCGCTTTATCCTCTATTAGGGTCATGGGTGGGGGGGGGTCGTGGTGTCCCATGCCCATCCAGGAGAGAACGTTTCGAGCGCTGGGCAGATACACCCAGGACAGGGCGCCAATCTATCACTGGACACACACTCACTCACAAACACAAACTCTACATTGGGCAATTTGTAGAACTCAATTGACTTGATCCATGTTTTTGGACTGTGGGAGGAAACCAGAGAACCCGGAGGAAACCCACACGGACACGGGGAGAACATGGAAACTCCACCCAGATTGCGATTCGAACCTGGATCCCCAGCGCTAAGGGGAGAACATGCTAACCACTAAGCCACCGTGCCGCCCCTATTTAATTTAAAATGTTGGTCCTCTTTTTTACATTAGTTTAAATGAAATGTGTTGATTCTGCTTCACTTTTCTTGGCTGCTGCTGCTGCTGCTGCTATAAATATACTGTACAGTGTTGTGTGGCGGCTCCATTTTTTTTTTTACGTTCTCCTGATTTAAGCTGAAACAGCTTTCGGCTATTTTAATAGTGGCACTGAATTTAAAATGACATTTACCCTGAAAACCAGTTCAGCTGAACAGAAACTGAAATAACGATGCGGTCTTGTCTAAATATATAATATAGAATATAATATAGAAGATGTAAGCATTAGGAGAACCAGTTGCCATATTATTGTTATGTTTAAAATTCATTCATTCATTATCTCCCGCTTTATCCTCTATTAGGGTCACGGTGGGGTTCCCCATGCCCATCCAGGGGAGAACATTTCGTGCGCTGGGCAGATAGACCCAGGACAGGGCGTCAATTCATCGCTGGGCACACAATCACTCACACAGACACACTCTATATGGGACAATTTGGAGAATTCCATTGACTTGATCCATGTTTTTGGACTGTGGGAGGAAACCGGAGAACCTGGAGGAAACCTGGACACGGGGAGAACATGGAAACTCCACCCAGATGGGGATTCGAACCGGGAATCACTAGCACTGAGAGGCGAACGTGCTAACCACTAAGCCTTTATGTTTAAAATATCTGTCTTATTTTCTGTAGGTGAGTTAATAATTCTGATACATAAATGGGACATGGGGGCGGCACGGTGGCTTAGTGGTTGGCATGTTCTCCTCTCAGCGTTAGGGATTCCCGGTTCGAATCCCAATCTGGCTGGAGTTTCCATGTTCTCCCCGTGTCTGCGTGGGTTTCCTTAAGGTTCTCCGGTTTCCTCCCACAGTCCAAAAACATGGATCAAGTCAATTGAATTCTCCAAATTGCCCCATATAGAGTGTGTCTGTGTGAGTGAGTGTGTGCCCAGTGATAGATTGGTGACCTGTCCTGGGTGTATCTCCCCAGCACTCGAAACGTTCTCCACTGGATGGATGGGGAACCCCCCCCCGACCCTAATAGAGGATAAAGCGGAAGATAATGGATGGATGGAAATGGAACATGGGGAGAGTGGAGGAGGATGGAGATGGGATTCATCACAATTTAGTTATAGACTGTCTATCTTTATCCTATACTAAAGTCATTATTTGGGTGTTTCCATGTGTCTGCGTGGGTTTTCTTCGGGTTCTCTTCACTCCCACAGTCCAAAAACATGGATTTAAGGTGAATTGGCTGCTTTAAATTGGCTCTCTTTAGTGGGTACCATTTTCTCCTCTCGGAACAAGGGATTCCCGGTTCGAATCTCAATCTGGGAGGAGTTTCCATGTTCTCCCCGTGTCTGCGTGGGTTTCTTCCGGGTTCTCCGGTTTCCTCCCACAGTCCAAAAACATGGATCAAGTCAATTGAATTCTCAAAATTGCCCCATATAGAGTGTGTTTGTGTGAGTGAGTGTGTGCCCAGCGATAGATTGGCGTCCTGTCCTGGGTGTATCTTCCCAGCACCTGAGACTTTCTCCCCTGGATGGGCATGGGGAACCCCCCCCCCCCCACCCGCGCTACCCTAGTAGAGGATAAAGTGAAAGATAATTAAGAAATTACCAATAGATTAACTATGGATAGTTAATTTATTGGTAATTTTTAAAATTGATTCATGTGTTTCTGATTCAAATAATTATGGATAATAATATCCATCCATCCATTATCTTCCACTTTATCCTATATTAGGGTCGCGGGGGGGTTCTCCATGCCCATCCAGGGGAGAACGTTTGGGGCGCTGGGCAGATACACCCAGGACAGGATGCCAATCTATCGCTTGGCACACTCACTCACACAGACACACACTATATGGGGCAATTTGGAGAATTCAGATCCATGTTTTTGGACTGTGGGAGGAAACGGGAGAACCCGGAGGAAACCCACGCGGACACGGGGAGAACATGGAAACTCCACCAGATTGGGATTCGAACCTGAATCCCTAGTGCTGAGAGGAGAACGTGCTAACCACTAAGCCACCCATGGTAATAATAATAATAATAATAATAATTCATTCATTCATTATCTCCCGCTTTATCCTCCATTAGGGTCGCGGTGGGGTTCCCCATGCCCATCCAGGGGAGAACGTCTCGGGTGCTGGGCAGATAGACCCAGGACAGGGCACCAATCCATCGCTGGATAATAATAATAATAAAATGGAATTTTTCATATAATAAGAACAGACTCCTTGTTTGAATGCAGAGCAAAGAATGAAGCGAAAAAAGCAAGGTCTAGAGACGAGGCGCCGGCTGCATAATACACAGTCCCCAAACGTTTGAAGGTTAGGATCGGGGAGGATGAGCGGAGACTGAGACTGTTCAAGGAAATAGTGACGGAGAGAAGCGAGACTACGCCGAGCTTTGTAAGTGAGCAGGAAGATTTGGAAATGAATGCGGTTCTTCAGTGAGAGCCGGCGTAGGTGACTGATGTAATCGTGACAGCGAGCAGGAGTGAACAGTGAAGACGCTGAGTTCTGGAGGGTAGAGCTGAAATCCCATTGGCTACAGCTGCAGGCGAGGAGAGGAACGCTTGAATTAACAGAAGGAACGGGTTGTGACCATAGAACTGAAATGGCATCGAGGGAACGAGTGGAGTGACGGATGACCCCCAAGTTGCAGATAGCAGGATGATGGGGCAACTTACTGTGGCACCATTTAGGTTCATTACATTTACATTATGGCGGCACGGTGGCTTGCCAAGTTGAAAAGTTGAAAAATATATTTAATATTTAAGGTTAAGTTTGGAAAATGTAGCGAATGTTGGTGCAATATAGTTAAAAAGACTGAAGTATGGATTTTATTTTTAAGGTTAAGTTTGAAAGATTTGCAAAATCTAAATGCACTCTGACTAAAGTCTGGATTTTAGTTTCGGTTAAAGGTTAATGCACCATGGGAAACTTTTGTATTTATATATTATGAATTATTTGTTCTTTGATAGAAGGGCGGCACGGTGGCTTAGTGGTTAGCATGTTCTCCTCTCAGCGCTAGGGATTCCCGGTTCGAATCCTCATCTGGGTGGAGTTTCCATGTTCTCCTCGTGTCCACGTGGGTTTCCTCCGGGTTCTCCGGTTTCCTCCCACAGTCCAAAAACATGGATCAAGTCAATTGAGTTCTCCAAGTTGCCCCATATAGAGTGTGTTTGTGTGAGTGAGTGTGTGCCCAGTGATAGATTGGCACCCTGTCCTGGGTGTATCTGCCCAGCGCCCGAAACGTTCTCCCCTGCATGGGCATGGGCATGGGGAACCCCCCCCCCCCCCTATATATATATATATATATATATATATATATATATATATATATATATATATATATATATATATATGACCCTAATATATATATATATATATAAACTGCTTAAGCACTCAGTGTGTGTGTATAGGTAAGGGTTATTTTCTGCTTTATTCTCTACTAGGGTCATGGGGGGGGGGTAGGATT
>JAFMOC010000351.1:42500-85000 GCA_019802505.1 Corydoras sp. C115 | reverse complement strand
TCGTTCTCCTCGCTCTCTTTTATGTCTGGCCCCGTTTCACAAGGTGCACTTCAGAAGTACCGCCCCGAATGAACTTCAGAACCAAAGTCAGAAAGTTCAGCAGAACTTAGAACAGCACACTCTGTAGAGAGCAGAACACACCTTCAGATCAATACGCTTTTAAACCAATTTAACTGACTGTCAGGGAACATTATAAAAGTCAAATAGAACAGTGTGGCTTCAGGACCATGGTTCTGACCCGGAACCCAGAATCCTAACCCATGGTTCTATAGAGAAATACAGTGCAAAAAACAAACCCTCACCCAGAACCTTATCCAACCAAACCCTCACCCAGAACCTTAACCAAAAATATAATGCCAGTTCTATACAGAAATACAGTGCAAAAGACAAACCCTCACCCAGAACCTTATCCAAACAAACCCTAATCCAGAACCCAAACCTACCACATGGTTCTACCCAAAAATATAATGCCACAAACAATCCCTAATCCAGAACCCAAACCTACCACATGGTTCCACACAGAAATATATTGGAACAAACAAACCCTGACCCAGAACCCAAAACCCTAACCGATGATTCTGTACTAAAATATAATGCAACAAACAATCCCTGACCCAGAAACCAGAACTCTACCACATGGTTCTACATTAAAACATAATGCAACAAACAATCCCTGTCCCAGAACCCAAACCTACCACATGGTTCTACCCAAAAATATAATGATTCCCGGTTCGAATCCATCTGGGTGGAGTTTCCATGTTCTCCCCATGTCTGCGTGGGTTTCCTCCGGGTTCTCCGGTTTTCTCCCACAGTCCAAAAACATGGATCAAGTCAATTAAGTTTTCCAAATTGCCCCATATAGAGTGTGTCTGTGTGTATGCGTGCGTGTCTGTGTGCCAAGCGATAAATTGGCGCCCTGTCCTGGGTGTATCTGCCCAGCGCCCGAAACGTTCATTCAATCATTATCTTCCGCTTTATCCTCTATTAGGGTCGCGGTGGGGTTCCCCATGCCCATCCAGGGGAGAACGTCCCGGGCGCCGGGCAGACACACCCAGGACAGGGTGCCAATCCATCGCTGGGCACATACTCACTCACACAGACACACTCTATATGGGGCAATTTGGAGAATTCAATTGACTTGATCCATGGTTTTGGACTGTGGGAGGAAACCAGAGAACCCGGAGGAAACCCACGCAGACACGGGGAGAACATGGAAACTCCACCCAGATGGGGATTCGATCCGGGAATCCCTAGTGCTGAGAGGAGAACGTGCTAACCACTAAGCCACCGTGCCGCCATGAATGTAACAACAGTTTGAAAAATGGATAAATACACTCATGAAAGGGCAAAGAGGACAGAGGAGGAATAAGGGATCTAGGCTAAAGCCCCTGATGTTTCTAAACCCTAAAAATGCCCCTGCCCGCACCCCTAATCTGACATTAACATATCCTGGAATAAGGACTGGCACAGAGCAGAACATTTTGTACAGGACGTGGATGTGGGCAACGGGAGAAGCAATCTTTTCAGTTTGCATTTAGCCGTGCTATCAGTCTGCCAGACTGCCCAGTCTCATCAGCACCACTCTCTGCACTGCCACTGACATCTTTCATTGTGTGTGTGTGTGTGTGTGTGTGTGTGTGTGTGTGTGTGTGTGTGTGTGTGTGTGTGTAACGCCCATACATGACTCACATTGTGGCAACCAAAAGCTGCTTACACACACATTGTGGGGAATTCTTTTTCTTGTGGGGACCACATGCCAACCACCACAATGTGAATAATCAAACAGCAGCATGAAGACTTACGGTTTAAAGGTTAGGTTTAAATAAAGGGTTAGTAGTAGTTAAGGTTAAGAGAAAGATAAGCTGGTGTTATAATTACAACACATTGGTGTGTGTGTGTGTGTGTGTGTGTGTGTGTGTGTGTGTGTGTGTGTATTTGTGGACAGGTGTATATACTATCATGTTCATTATTTATAAAATATAATTGTAGTGGCATTATGTGCATTATACAGCTATGAATTAAAATGACATCATATGGTTATAGTTAGGGTTAAATAAAGGGTTAAATAAAGGTTAGGTTTAAATAAAGGGTTAGCAATAGTTAAGGTTAAGAGAAAGATAAGCTGGTGTTATAATTACAACACATTGGTGTGTGTGTGTGTGTGTGTATTTGTGGACAGGTGTATATACTATCATGTTCATTATTTATAAAAAATAATTGTAGTGGCATTATGTGCATTATACAGCTATGAATTAAAATGACATCATATGGTTATAGTTAGGGTTAAGGTAAGGTTATGGTTAATGTTAGGGTCAATATAAAATGAATGTAGATGTATGTAAAGTCCACAATACATAGAAACAGTGTGTGTGCGTGTGTGGTTGTGTGTGGACAGGTATATATAACATTGTATCTATTGTTTATCATCCATAATTGTGGAGACAATTTGGTCCCCACAATGCTCATCATTCAGCTTTAAATTAAAACGTCGTCATATGGTTTTAGTTATGGTTATAGTTATGGTTATAGTTAGAGTTAAGTTAAGGGTATGTTTAATGTCCATGGCTGGTAATGGCTAGGGTAAGGTTATATTTAATGTTAGGGTCGGTATTAAATCAATGTAGGTCTATGTAAAGTCCACAATACATAGAAACAGTGTGTGTGTGTGTGTGGGGGGGGGGGGGCAGGTATATATAACATTGTGTCCATCATGTTTATCATGCATAATTGTGTAAACTACAAATTAAGGTAAGGTCAAAAGAATGTAGGTCTATGTAAAGTGTGTGTGTATTTGTGTGTGGACAGGTACACAGTGTATATAACATTGTGTCTATTGTTTATCGTATAGAATTGTGGTGACTGTAACAATACAGTATATAACATTGGTCCCCACAATGCTAAATTTAAATGAGGTCATAGGGTTATAGATATGGTTAAGTGTGTGTGTGTGTGTGTGTGTGTGTGTGTGTGTGTGTGTGTGTGTGTGTGTGTGTGTGTGTGGACAGGTATATATATATAACATTATGTCTATTGTTTATCGTCCATATTTGTGTAGAATGTAAATTGGTCCCCACAATGTACATCATCAAATGACGTCATATGGTTTTAGTTATGGTTCGTTATGGTTATAGTTATGGTTATAGTTAGGTTATCTTTAATATTAGGTTCCATATCAAACGAATGTAGGTCTATGTCCACAATGCAGGGAAACAGATATGTGTGTGTGTGTGTGTGTGTGTGTGTGTGTGTGTGTGTGTGTGTGTGTGTGTGTATGTATATGTACAGGTATTGTATCTATTTTTCATAATCCATAATTGTGAAGATTGCAAAATGTCCCCACAATGCTCATCATTCAGCTTCAAATTAAAATGACATCATATGGGTTTAGTTATAGTTAGTTATGGTTATAGTTAGGGTTAAGGTAAGGTTATGGTTAATGTTAGGGTCCATATAAAATGAATGTAGGTCTATGTAAAGTCCACAATGTGTGTGTGTGTATGTGGACAGGTATATATAACATTGTGTCTATTGTTTCCATTATCTTCCGCTTTATCCTCTACTAGGGTCATGGGGGTGGGGGGGGGTTCCCCATGCCCATTCAGGGGAGAAGGTTTCGGGCGCTAGGCAGATAGACCCAGGACAGGACGCGAATCTATCGCTGGGCACACACTCACTCATACACACACACTCTATATGGGGCAATTTGGAGAACTCAATTGACTTGATCCATGTTTTTGGACTGTGGGAGGAAACCGGAGAACCCGGAGGAAACCCACGCGGACACGGGGAGAACATGGAAACTCCACCCAGATGGGGATTCAAACCTGGAATCTCTAGCGCTGAGAGGAGAACATGCTAACCACTAAGCCACCGTGCTGCCCGTGTCTAGTGTTTATAATCCATAATTGTGGAGATTACAAAATGTCCCCTCAATGCACATCATTCAGCTTTAAATTAAAATGATGTCATATGTGTTCAGTTATGGTTATAGTTATGGTTATAGTTATGGTTATAGTTATGGTTATAGTTATGGTTATGGTTATAATTATGGTTATGGTTATAATTATGGTTATAGTTATGGTTATAGTTATGGTTATGTTTATGGTTATAGTTATGGTTATGGTTATAATTATGGTTATATTTAGGGTTATAGTTATGGTTATGGTTATAGTTATGGTTATAGTTATGGTTATAGTTATGGTTATAATTATGCTTATAGTTATGGTTATAGTTATGGTTATAGTTGTGGTTATAGTTATGGTTATAATTATGCTTATAGTTATGGTTATAGTTATGGTTATGTTTATGATTATAGTTATGGTTATAGTTATGGTTGTAGTTATGGTTATGGTTATGGTTATGGTTATAATTATGGTTATATTTAGGGTTATAGTTATGGTTATGGTTATAGTTATGGTTATAGTTAGGGTTAAGGTAAGGTTATGGTTAATGTTAGGATCCATATAAAATGAATTTAGATCGACGTAAAGTCCACAATGCATGGAAACAGACGTGTGTGTGTGTGTGTGTGTGTGTGTGTGTGTGAGAGAGAGAGAGAGAGAGAGAGTGTGTCAGGGCGAGATAGAGAGTCTGGTTGGACACACATGAGACATTTAGTGTGAATGCTACTGATGACTCATCCTGGGAGCACGTTAAGACCTCTTAAAGGGAAATCTCACAGTGTAAGCACACAAACAGATCATACGAGCCTCTGCGTCAGGGGCGTTTTTAGGGTTTAGAAACATCAGGGGCTTTAGCCCAGATCCCTTATTCCCCCCTCTGTCCTCTTTAAAAATTGCCCTTTCATGAGTGTATTTATCCATTTTTCAAACTGTTGTTATGTTAATATTGTTTGATCATTTATTAGTTATATTGGATCAAATTAAATATCATATGAAACATGTCTGTCAGCAGTGGATCACACATTCAGTTCTAATAAATGATGGTTTTCGCTGAAAATGTTTGAATAAAGGAACCTGAGCTTCGGCAGAAAAGCAAGAATCTGTTTTATGAGTCCGTCGCAGATGAGACAGTTTTAATGAGGTTTTATTTGAAATACAGGAAGGCACGGTGGCTTAGTGATTGGCATGTTCTCCTCTCAGCACTAGGGATTCCCGGTTCGAATCCCCATCTGGGTGGAGTTTCCATGTTCCCCCCCGTGTCCGCGTGGGTTTCCTCCGGGTTCTCCGGTTTCCTCCCACAGTCCAAAAACATGGATCAAGTCAATTGAGTTCTCCAATTTGCCCCATATAGAGTGTGTCTGTGTCAGTGAGTGTGTGCCCAGCGATGGATTGGTGCCCTGTCCTGGGTGTATCTGCCCAGCGCCCGAGACGTTCTCCCATGGATAGGCATGGGGAACCCCACCGCGACCCTAATAGAGGATAAAGCGGGAGATAATGGATGGATGGATGCTTTGAAATACCGTAACTTTGAGACAGTTTGCGCCTTCAGAAAAATTCTGATGGTTTCTGAAAGTTGAGAAGCTGCTCTTCACAGCCAACACACACACACAAACACACACACACACACACACACCCACACACACACACAGAGTTTGGAAGCACAGACAGCTGATGGTGACTCCATCGTTTGCTCCTGCTGCTGGAGGAGAGGCTGCAGAGAAAGCTGCTCTCATTTGATCCGGGGCTACTGACAAAACATCTGGGGCTATATCCCCGAAAGCCCAGGTCTAACGACGCCCCTGTCCGGGGCAACTGACAAAACATCCGGGGCTACAGCCCCAAAAGCCCAGGTCTAACGACGCCCCTGTCCGGGGCTACTGACAAAACAACTGGGGCTATAGCCCCGAAAGCCCTGGTGTAACGATGCCCCTGTCCGGGGCTACTGACAAAACATCCGGGGCTATAGCCCCAAAAGCCCAGGTCTAACAACGCCCCTGTCCGGGGCTACTGACAAAACATCCGGGGCTATAGCCCCGAAAGCCCAGGTCTAACGACGCCCCTGTCCGGGGCTACTGACAAAACATCCGGGGCTATAGCCCCGAAAGCCCAGGTCTAACGACGCCCCTGTCCGGGGCTACTGACCAAACATCCGGGGCTATAGCCCCGAAAGCCCAGGTCTAACGACGCCCCTGTCCGGGGCTACTGACAAAACATCCGGGGCTATACACCCAGGACAGGGCACCAATCTATCGGGTAATTTACATAGGGGCAACTAAGAGCAGACCATGTTTTTGGACTGCGGCAGAAAACCAGAGAACCAGAAGAAAACCCACATGGTCAGGAGGAGAACATGGAAACACCACCCAGAGAATCGAACCTGGACCCCCAGCACTGAGAGGCAGATGTACCAACCACCAACCCTACGATTATTGTATCTGCCCTAATGTACCTACCCTAAAGCCGTTAAACGTTGTACCCGCCGGATTGGGAGCCTAGCGCTGAGAGAGAATCCCTAGCGCTGAGAGGAGAATGTGCTAACCACTAAATAGAAAAACCCACATGGTCAGGAGGAGAACATGGAAACACCACCCAGAGAATCGAACCTGGACCCCAGCGCTGAGAGGCAGATGTACCAACCACCAACCCTACGATTCTTGTATCTGCCCTAATGTACCTACCCTAAAGCTGAACTCCAGCCTTGGACCCAAAACATTCATTAATTTATTAATTCATTCATTATCTTCCGCTTTATCCTCTATTAGGGTGGCGGTGGGGTTTCTCATGCCCATCCAGGGGAGAACGTCTCGGGTGCCGGGCAGATACACCCAGGACAGGGCGCCAATCTATCGCTGGGACCCAAAACATGCCTCAAGTCATTTCATCTGGCACCGCGGCATCCAGTTCTCCTGATTAGCAGAACCTACTGTGTCAGTTTCTGCCCCAGCAATCATCTTTACACCACATAAACCCTCCCACCACCCCGCACCCCACAGCCGTAACTAACCCTCACTGTGCTAAGTAATACATCCTCGGCTTCACGGGCAACAAAGCCGTTAAACGTTGTACCCGCCGGATTGGGAGCCTGATCCTGATGGATAGGTTTATTATGAGTTATGAAGAGTCTTATATTTTCATCTGAACGAGCTGTTTCCGAACAAACCCCGACTCCCCGGCGCAGCTCCGAGTGGTGGAAACCAATCCCGTAATTACAACTTTCAGCATGCTTGACATTTCCAGGGCTCACAACACGACTGTTTCCCTCTGCAGTCAAAGCTCTCTGCTTCAAACATAATGACACACCTCTGAGGTGAACGCGTGGAACCGCTTCAAAGCCCCGCCGGCGCTAAAGAACAGCGGCGCAATGAAACATGCAGCTATCAGAAGATGTGCATGTTTCAAAATTGAAACTGGGATATAGGCAGAGGATATGTTAGATAAGACGACATCCATCCATTATCTTCTGCTTTATCCTCTTTTAGGGTCGCGGGGGGGTTCTCCATGCCCATCCAGGGGAGAACGTTTCGGGCGCTGGGCAGATACACCCAGGACAGGGCGGCAATCTATCGCTGGACACACATGGGCCAATTTGGAGAATTCAATTGACCCGGAGGAAACCCAGATTGGGATTCGAACCGGGAATCCCTAGTGCTGAGAGGAGAACATGCTAACCACTAAGCCACCGTGCCGCCCGCTCTGTTGGTCCATCCATCCATTATCTTCCGCTTCATCCTCTATTAGGGTCGTAGGGGGGGGTTCCCCATGCCCATCCAGGGGAGAACGTTTCGGGCGCTGGGCAGATACACCCAGGACAGGACGCCAATCTATCACTGGGCACACACTCACTCACACAAACACACTCTATATGGGGCAATTTGGAGAATTCAATTGACTTCATCCATATTTTTGGACTGTGGGAGGAAACCGGAGAACCCGGAGGAAACCCACGCAGACACGGGGAGAACATGGAAACTCCACCCAGATTGGGATTTGAACTAGGAATCCCTAGTGCTGAGAGGAGAACGTGCTAACCACTAAACCATCTGGGTGGAGTTTCCATGTTTTCATCCGTGTGGGTTTCCTCTGGGTTCTCCGGTTTCATCCCACAGTCCAAAAACATGGATCAAGATCAATAGAATTCTCCAAATTGCCCCATATAGAGTAGAGAGTGTTTGTGTTAGTAAGTGTGTGCCCAGCGATAGATTGGCGCCCTGTCCTGGGTGTATCTGCCCAGCGCCCGAAACGTTCTCCCCTGGATGGGCATGTGGAACCCCCCCCCATGACCCTAATAGAAGATGAAGCGGAAGATAATGGATGGATGGATGTTTCCTTTGTGGTTTAGTGGTTAGCATGTTCTCCTCTCAGCACTAGGGATTCCCGGTTCGAATCCCAATCTGGGTGGAGTTTCCATGTTCTTCCCGTGTCCACGTGGGTTTCCTCCAGGTTCTCCGGTTTCCTCCAACACTCCAAAAACATGGATGAAGGTGTAAATTGAGTGCTCCAAATTGCCCCAGCCCCCGAAACGTTCTCCCCTGGATGGGCATGTGGAACCCCCCCCCATGACCCTAATAGAAGATGAAGCGGAAGATAATGGATGGATGGATGTTTCCTTTGTGGTTTAGTGGTTAGCATGTTCTCCTCTCAGCACTAGGGATTCCCGGTTCGAATCCCAATCTGGGTGGAGTTTCCATGTTCTTCCCGTGTCCACGTGGGTTTCCTCCAGGTTCTCCGGTTTCCTCCAACACTCCAAAAACATGGATGAAGGTGTAAATTGAGTGCTCCAAATTGCCCCAGCCCCCGAAACGTTCTCCCCTGGATGGGCATGGGGAACCCCCCCACCCCCGACCCTAGTAGAGGATAAAGCAGAAGATAATGGATGGATGGATGGATGGTTATCTGGGCTTGCCTCTGCTAAACTATGGTTCCGTCATGAGTGCTACCTTCAGGCTATCTCCGTTCCGTTAATCTGCTGTAGCGGGAGCTCCCGGAGTTCTGTCCTGTATGATTTTCATCCTGCGTAAAGACTCACGCTCTTCTGTCTGCTGTCTTCACAGTCTAGAACCCGTTCCTGTCTGGAACTCGTCCTCTTTCTCCTTCCCTGTCTCGTTTTTAAAGCTACGCATCGTCTCTGATCTGACGTGATACGAGTCGAAGGTCCCACTACTCGGAACCTGCCGGCTGATGTTCCTGACAGTTCCTCCGCCTCGTCCTGTTTGGCATCTAGAACACGTGCACTACATGCCGTAGCCCGGAGACCTTTCAAACAACTGCTACGGTGACGAGACAAATCATCCAGCAGACAGATGGAGCTATTTCACCGTGACAAGGTGAGACAAATGAGACGGAGACGGATTCATCACGCGCTGGAACGGGCTATGTAGCAACATAGCATAAAAGAATGTTGGCTCCACCCCCCAAGTGTGACATCATTACATACATCTGACTGTTGACGTTTTTATCCATATCCAATATATTTATTATTAAATTTATTGATCACTTTGGGGATGGTAGGGTGGCTTAGTGGTAAGCATGTTCTCCTCTCAGCGTTGGGGTTCCAGGTTCAAACCCCATTCTGGGTGGAGTTTCCATGTTCTTCCCATGTTCCCCCGGTTCTCCGGTTTCCTCCCACAGTCCAAAAACCTGGATTGAAGGTAAAATGCTCTAAATTGCCCCATATAGTGTTTGTGTACACAAAAAATAGATAGTCCTGCCCAGCACCTTAAAAAAAACGTGAGTTTGTGACCTAGCCAATAGATAGTCCTGCCTCAGCCTCCCACAGTCCAGCCAATTTACTTTTAATCTGTTTTTGGACTGTGGGAGGAAACTGGAGACCTTGGAGAAAGCCCACATGATCATGAGAACATGACAACACCCAGATCAGGATTTAAGCCTGGATCCCTGGTCATTGTCACCACAACGCTACTGCTCCACCCCAACCCATCCATCCATCCATTATCTTCCACTTTATCCTCTATTAGGGTCGGGGGGGGGGGTGGTGTTCCCCATCCAGGGGAGAACGTCTCGGGCGCTGGGCAGATACACCCAGGACAGGACACCAATCCATCGCTGGGCACACACTCACTCACACACACACACACACTCTATATGGAGCAATTTGGAGAACTCAATTGACTTGATCCATGTTTTTGGACTGTGGGAGGAAACCGGAGAACCCGGAGGAAACCCACACGGACACGGGGAGAACATGAAAACTCCACCCAGATTGGGATTCAAACTAGGGAATCCCTAGTGCTGAGAGGAGAACATGCTAACCACCAAGCCACCGTGCTGCCCGATCTGTTGGTCCATCCATCCATTATCTTTCGCTTTATCCTCTATTAGGGTCGCAGGGGGGTTCCCCATGCCCATCCAGGGGAGAACGTCTCGGGCGCTGGGCAGATACATCCAGACGGGACGCCAATCTATCGCTGGGCACACACTCACTCACACAGACACACTCTATATGGGGCAATTTGGAGAACTCAATTGACTTGATCCATGTTTTTGGACTGTGGGAGGAAACCGGAGAACCCGGAGGAAACCCACACGGACACGGGGAGAACATGAAAACTCCACCCAGATTGGGATTCGAACCAGGAATCCGTAGTGCTGAGAGGAGAACATGCTAAGCACTAAGCCACTGTACCGCTCACTCTGTTGGTCCATCCATCCATTATCTTCCGCTTTATCCTCTACTAGGGTCGCGGGGGGTGGGTTCCCCATGCCCATCCAGGGGAGAACGTCTCGGGCGCTGGGCAGATACACCCAGGACAGGGCGCCAATCTATCGCTGGACACACACACTCACTCACACAGACACACTCTATATGGGGCAATTTGGAGAACTCAATTGATTTGATCCATGTTTTTGGACTGTGGGAGGAAACCGGAGAACCCGGAGGAAACCCACGTGGACACGGGGAGAACATGGAAACTCCACCCAGATTCTGGATTCAAACCGGCAATCCCTAGTGCTGAGAGGAGAACATGCCAACCACTAAGCCACCGTACCGCCCACTCTGTTGGTCCATCCATCCATTATCTTCCGCTTTATACTCTACTAGGGTCGCGGGGGGGTGGGTTCCCCATGCCCATCCAGGGGAGAACTCTATATGGGGCAATTTGGAGAACTCAATTGACTTGATCCATGTTTTTGGACTGTGGGAGGAAACCGGAGAACCCGGAGGAAACCCACGCGGACACGCCCACTACTGCCTGGCCGCTCAAGGAGGATGAGTCCCCCACTGAGTCTTGGTCCTCACAAGGTTTCTTCCTTAAATAACAACATAACAGGGAGTTTTGTCTTGCCACTGTCGCTTCGGCTTGCTCTTTGGGGGTTTAAAGGCTTTTCATTCTGTAAAGCTGCTTTGTGACAATGTACTGTTGTAAAAAGCGCTATATAAATAAATTACTTAAAAAATTACTTGCGGACACGGGGAGAACATGGAAACTCCACCCAGATTGGGATTCAAACCGGGAATCCCTAGCACTGAGAGGAGAACATGCTAAACCACTAAACCAAGTGCTAAATAAAATACAGCCTGATCAAAGTTTCAGCTCATCCGAAAAAAAATGGAACAAGCTGCCAGGCCTGTAGGAGGGGGGTGGGGGGGTGGGGGGGGGTTGGGGGGGTATGGGGGGGGTGATTACAGTGTGTTAAGCGTGCAGCAATTTCTTGCCAAAACTGGCATCAGTGGAATGTATCATTCAGAGACGGTTCCTGAGGCACCAAAAGAACAGTCCCCCCCCCCCCCCATCTGAGAGTGGCCCTCTCCACCCATATGCCCCGTCACACGCCTCCTACAGTTGATTTCTCTCCTCGGATACACAAACGAGACGAGCACACACACACTTTGAAATGCTTTAAAGGGAATTTTTTCTCGGGCGGCACGGTGGCTTAGTGGTTGGCATGTTCTCCTCTCAGCACTAGGGATTCCCGGTTTGAATCCCAATCTGGGTGGAGTTTCCATGTTCTCCACATGTCTGCGTGGGTTTCCTCCGGGTTCTCCGGTTTCCTCCCACAGTCCAAAAACATGGATCAAGTCAATTGAGTTCTCCAAATTGCCCCATATAGAGTGTGTCTGTGTGAGTGAGTGTGTGCCCAGTGATAGATTGGCGTCCTGTCCTGGGTGTATCTGCCCAGCGCCCGAGACGTTCTCCCCTGGATGGGCATGGGGAGCCCCCCCACCCCGACCCTGATATAGGATAAAGCGGACGATAATGGATGGATGGACCAACAGAGTGGGCGGCACGGTGGCTTAGTGGTTAGCATGTTCTCCTCTTAGCACTAGGGATTCCCGGTTTGAATCCCAATCTGGGTGGAGTTTCCATGTTCTCCCCGTGTCCGTGTGGGTTTCCTCTGGGTTTTCCAGTTTCCTCCCACAGTCTAAAAACATGGATCAATTAAGTCAATTGAGTTCTCCAAATTGCCCCATATAGAGTGTGTCTGTGTGAGTGAGTGTGTGCCCAGTGATAGATTGGCGTCCTGTCCTGGGTGTATCTGCCCAGCGCCCGAGACGTTCTCCCCTGGATGGGCATGGGGAACCAACCCCCGACCCTAATAGAGGATAAAGCGGACGATAATGGATGGATGGACCAACAGAGTGGGCGGCACGGTGGCTTAGTGGTCAGCATGTTCTCCTCTCAGCACTAGGGATTCCCGCTTCGAATCCCCATCTGGGTGGAGTTTCCATGTTCTCCACATGTCTGCGTGGGTTTTCTCCGGGTTCTCCGGTTTCCTCCCACAGTCCAAAAACATGGATCAAGTCAATTGAGTTCTCCAAATTGCCCCATATAGAGTGTGTTTGTGTGAGTGAGTGTGTGTCCAGTGATAGATTGGCGTCCTGTCCTGGGTCTATCTGCCCAGCGCCCGAGACGTTCTCCCCTGGATGGGCATGGGGAACCCCCCCACCCCGACCCTGATATAGGATAAAGCGGACGATAATGGATGGATGGACCAACAGAGTGGGCGGCACGGTGGCTTAGTGGTTAGCATGTTCTCCTCTTAGCACTAGGGATTCCCGGTTTGAATCCCAATCTGGGTGGAGTTTCCATGTTCTCCCCGTGTCCGCGTCGGTTTCCTCCGGGTTTTCCAGTTTCCTCCCACAGTCTAAAAACATGGATCAATTAAGTTAATTGAATTCTCCAAATTGCCCCATATAGAGTGTGTCTGTGTGAGTGAGTGTTTGTCCAGTGATAGATTGGCGTTTTGTCCTGGGTGTATCTGCCCAGCGCCCGAGACGTTCTCCCCTGGATGGGCATGGGGAACCCCCCCCACCCCGACCCTAATAGAGGATAAAGCAGACGATAATGGATGGATGGACCAACAGAGTGGGCGGCACGGTGGCTTAGTGGTTAGCATGTTCTCCTCTCAGCACTAGGGATTCCCGCTTCGAATCCCTATCTGGGTGGAGTTTCCACGTTCTCCCCATGTCCGCGTGGGTTTCATCAAGGTTCTCCGGTTTCCTCCCACAGCCCAAAAACATGGATCAGGTCAATTGAGTTCTCCAAATTGCCCCATATAGAGTGTGTTTGTGTGAGTGAGTGTGTGCCCAGTGATAGATTGGCGTCCTGTCCTGGGTGTATCTGCCCAGCGCCCGAGACGTTCTCCCCTGGATGGGCATGGGGAACCCCCACCCCCCCATCGACCCTGATATAGGATAAAGTGGAAGATAATGAATGGATGGATTTATTCTCTAATAACATGGACTTTAACCCAGAAGGGGTTTAATAAACAGGGCAATCGAGTGGAGAAAAGCAAATTAGAAGCTTGTAGACATGTCTGAGGCAGAGGCTTTAAAAAGAATTTTTTAGTTCGCACCTCAAGGGTGTCATCGGTTTATGACACGTCATCTGGTCCAATTTAAAGAAATGCATGTCTTCTGTTTAAGCAATCCTTCATTCATCTCGTTATCTTTCGCTTAATTCTTGACTAGGGTCGGGGGCTGGGGGGTGGTTCTCATTCCCATCCAGGGGAGAACAGTGTGTGTGACAGGAGTGGACACACACCTGGACAATGGAGTCAACCTGGAGTCAACAGCTTAATAATCACACCCCACCCCCACATACACACACAATAATCGCAATGCTCCAACTACAAACCCTTTCATTTATTCATTATCTCCCGCTTTATCCTCTATTAGGGTCGTGGTGTGGTTCCCCATGCCCATCCAGGGGAAAACATCTCGGGCGCTGGGCAGATAGACCCAGGACAGGACGCCAATCTATCGCTGGACACACACTCACTCACATAGACACACTCTATTTGGGGCAATTTGGAGAACTCAATAGACTTGATCCATGTTTTTGGACTGTGGGAGGAAACCGGAGAACCCGGAGGAAACCCACGCGGACACGGGGAGAACATGGAAACTCCACCCAGATGGGGATTCGAACCAGGAATCCCTAGTGCCGAGAGGAGAACATGCTAAACACTAAGCCACCGTGCCGCCCACTACAAACCCACACACACACACACACACACCCACAAACTTGTCTATGTATATTTCTTGTCTGTTTTTTATTGTTGTGATTTTCCTTCACTATATATATATGTGTGTGTGTGTGTGTGTGTGTGTGTGTGTGTGTGTGTGTGTGTGTGTAGTGTGTATATGTCATGTCATCCTATTATAGGGTTGTTGGCGGGTGTTTCATGCCCATCCAGGGGAGAACGTTTCGGGCGCTGGGCAGATACACCCAGGACAGGGCGCCAATCTATCACTGGGCACACACTCACTCACACAGACACACTCTATATGGGGCAATTTGGAGAATTCAATTGACCTTTATCCATGTTTTTGAACTGTGGGAGGAAACCGGAGAACCCGGAGGAAACCCACACGCACATTTGTACACATAATGTATACATTTGTTATGTGAATTAAGCAAACTGAATTGAAGTGAATTAAATTGGAGAACGTCTCGGGCGCTGGGCAGATAGACCCTGGACAGGGCGCCAAGCTATCACTGGGCACACACTAACACACAGACACACTATGGGGCAATTTAGAGCAGCCAATTTACCCTGAATCCATGTTTTTAGAGTCAATCATTAATATATTTATTATCTCCCACTTAATCCTCTAGTAGGGTCATGGAGGGGGGGTTCCCCATGCCCATCCAGGGAAGAACGTCTCGCTCCCAGTGCCCTCTCCTCTGGGTTCTCCGGTTTCCTCCCACAGTCCAAAAACATGGATCAAGTCAATTGAGTTCTCCAAATTGCCCCATATAGAGTGTGTCTGTGTGAGTGAGTGTATGCCCAGCGATAGATTGGCGCCCTGTTCTGGGTGTATCTGCACCTGTCCACACTGGCCACACACACACACACACACACACACACACACACACACACAGAACTTTACCTCCATATGCATTCAGTACACACACTCGTCACTATTCCAGAGACTGAACATAATCATAAGACAAAAGACAACAAACCACAGCCGTCACGGCCAGGCAGCCCACATATCGATGAATGCGACATATTGATTGGTGCAAAGTATGAACTGAAGCATAAACAAATCTCGAAAGCCTTTAGACAGCAGTATGAGACGAAGCGCAGAGGAAATGAGTGAGGAGACAGAAGTGGAACAACAACAACGTGATCTATCGATGCAAAAACCCAAGGAAACCAGGAGAGCTCATAAAAATGTATAACCCAACAAAACACCAAAGGCTTTAATGTTATTGTGACCTGGTTTTCTCATTTTGGAAAATGGACTATCGATCATGACACAATCTGGACATCGGTGTGCTGAACTGTTAATGGAACCAATGAGAACCAGAGACACAATTTCACCAGCTCACAGCAACGGGCGCTATTTACATTCAATCATTTAGCAGAAACTATTATCCAAAGCGACTTACAAATGAGGGCGGCACGGTGGTTTAGTGGTTAGCGTGTTCTGTTCTCAGTGCTAGGGATTCTCGGTTCGAATCCCCATCTGGGTGGAGTTTCCATGTTCTCCCCGTGTCCGCGTGGGTTTCCTCCGGGTTCTGCGGTTTCCTCCCACAGTCCAAAAACATGGCTCAAGGTCAATTGAATTCTCTAAATTGCCCCAAATAGAGTGTGTTTGTGTGAGTGAGTGTGTGTCCAGAGATGGATTGGCGCCATGTCCTGGTGTATCTGCCCAGCGCCCGAGACGTTCTCCCCTGGATGGGCATGGGGAACCCCCGTGACCCTAATAGAGGATAAAGCGGGAGATAATGAATGAATGAACTTACAAATGAGGGCGGCACGGTGGCTTAGTGGTTAGCATGTTCTGTTCTCAGTGCTAGGGATTCTCGGTTCGAATCCCCATCTGGGTGGAGTTTCCATGTTCTCCCCGTGTCCGCGTGGGTTTCCTCCGGGTTCTCCTGTTTCCTCCCACAGTCCAAAAACATGGCTCAAGGTCAAGTGAATTCTCTAAATTGCCCCAAATAGAGTGTGTTTGTGTGAGTAGGTGTGTGTCCAGAGATGGATTGGCGCCCTGTCCTGGGTGTATCTGCCCAGAGCCTGAGACGTTCTCCCCTGGATGGGCACGGGGAACCCCCCCCCCATGACCCTAGTAGAGGATAAAGCGGAAGATAATGGATGGATGGAGTTACAGATGAGAACAACACAAGTCAATAGTTAAGGAAGAACCAGTAACACTTCAGAATTATCAAATCTGATCATTAGCCTATCCCCCCCCCTTCCCCAATTAACCCAATTAAACTTGATCCATGTTTTTGGACTGTGGGAGGAAACCGGAGAACCCGGAAGAAACCCGCGCGGACACGGGGAGAACATGGAAACTCCACCCAGATTGGGATTCGAACCAGGAATCCCTAGTGCTGAGAGGAGAACATGCTAACCATAAAGCCACAGAGGAAACATCCATCCATCCATTATCTTCAGATTTATCCTCTACTAGGTTTGCCCATCCAGGGGAGAAGGTTCCATTACTGGGAACACTCACCCACACACTAACAGACTCTATATGGGGCAATTTGGAGAATTCAATTGACCTTGATCCATGTTTTTGGACTGTGGAAGGAAACCGGAGAACCCGGAGGAAACCCACGCGGACACGGGGAGAACATGGAAACTCCACCCAGATTGGGATTCGAACCGGGAATCCCTAGTGCTGAGAGGAGAACATGCTAACCACCCCTTGATATGTTTTCATTCATTATCTTTCGCTTCATCCTCTATTAGGGTCGCGGGGGGGGTTCCCCATGCCCATCCAGGGGAGAACGTTTCGGGCGCTGCACAGATACACCCAGGACAGGGCGCCAATCTATCACTGGACACACACTCACTCACACACACACACTCTATATGGGGCAATTTGGAGAACTCAATTGACTTGATCCATGTTTTTGGACTGTGAGAGGAAACCGGAGAACCCGGAGGAAACCCACACGGACACAGGGAGAACATGGAAACTCCACCCAGATTGGGACTCGAACCTGGATCCCCAGCGCTGAGAGGAGAACATGCTAACCACTAAGCCACCGTGCCGCTCCTTGATATGTTATTTGTTCTTATTTTCGGAGTTTTCTTTGCGGTGCGTCCGTTCCGTTGTTGGCAAGCAACGGAAGACGGAGCTGCCGCTACAGAATAAAGGTTCTATTGACGTTTGTCTTATGTTTGCTTTATATTGGTTTGTTTCTCCACCTTTCACGAGCAGAATGGATGCCAAGGACTGAAAGCCTGGCACATCTACCCCGGCCTTCAGAACGTTATTTATGTCTCGACTAAATCTTGCCGGCTCTCGGTTCTCCTGACAGCCGTAACTACCCTGTGGTAGCGCAGAAAGCGGGGGGGGGGGGGGGGGGGGGGGTCAGTCATGCAGCTAATGCCAAAGTTTCCGTACTGAAGTCGGAGATGCGAGTGGACGAGCGGATGTTCGATTGCAGACAGAACTGTCCGCCTGACGGGCGTGGCCGTGTTTAAAACCCGAGTCTGCAGGAGCAATCAAGAACACGTGAAATCACATACTTCTGTTCAATTATTTGACATAAAGTCCAATAACGGCGGCACGTGGCTTAGCATGTTCTCCTCTCAGCACTAGGGATTCCCGGTTCGAATCCCCATCTGGGTGGAATTTCCATGTTCTCCCCGTGTCCGTGTGGGTTTGCTCCGGGTTCTCCGGTTTCCTCCCACAGTCCAAAAACATGGATCAAGTCAATTGAGTTCTCCAAATTGCCCCATATAGAGTGTGTCTGTGTGAGTGAGTGTGTGCCCAGCGATGGATTGGCGCCCTGTCCTGGGTCTATCTGCCCAGCGCCTGAGACGTTCTCCCCTGGATGGGCATGGGGAACCCCACCGCGACCCTAATAGAGGATAAAGCGGGAGATGATGAATGAATGAATGAAAGTCCAATAACGGCGGCACGTGGCTTAGTGGTTAGCATGTTCTCCTCTCAGCACTAGGGATTCCAGGTTCGAATCCCATTCTGGGTGGAGTTTCCATGTTCTCCCCGTGTCCGCGTGGGTTTCCACCGGGTTCTCCGGTTTCCTCCCACAGTCCAAAAACATGGATGAAGGTCAATTGAATTCCCCAAATTGCCCCATATAGAGTGTGTCTGTGTGTGTGAGTGTGTGCCCAGTGATAGATTGGCGTTCTGTCATGGGTGTATCTGCCCAGCGCCCGAGATGTTCTCCCCTGGATGGGCATGGAGAACCTCCCGCGACCCTAATAGATGATAAAGCAGATGACACTAAAACCCCAAAAGGGGGCGGCACGGTGGCTTAGTGGTTAGCATGTTCTCCTCTCAGCACTAGGGATTTCAGGTTCGAATCCCAATCTGGGTGGAGTTTCCATGTTCTCCCCGTGTCCGCGTGGGTTTCCTCCGGGTTCTCCGGTTTCCTCCCACAGTCCAAAAACATGGATGAAGGTCAATTGAATTCCCCAAATTGCCCCATATAGAATGTGTCTGTGTGAGTGAGTGTGTGCACAGTGATAGATTGGCGCCCTGTCCTGGGTCTATCTGCCCAGCACCTGAAACGTTCTCCCCTGGATGGGCATGGGGAACCCCCCCGCGACCCTAATAGAGGATAAAGCAGAAGATAATGGCTGGACACTAAAACCCCAAAAGGGGGCGGCATGGTGGCTTAGTGGTTAGCCTATGTATGTTCTCCTCTCAGCCTAGTATGTTCTCCTCTCAGCACTAGGGATTCCAGGTTCGAATCCCAATCTGGGTGGAGTTTCCATGTTCTCTCCCTGTCTGCGTGGGTTTCCTCCTGGTTCTCCGGTTTCCTCCCACGGTCCAAAAACATGGATCAAGTCAATTGAATTCCCCAAATTGCCCCATATAGAGTGTGTTTGCGTGGGTGAGTATGTGCCCAGTGATAGATTGGCACCCTGTCCTCTGTGTATCTGCCCAGCGCCCGAGATGTTCTCCCCGGGATGGGCATGTGGAACCCCCCCGCGACCCTAATAGAGGATGAAGTAGAAGATAATGAATGAATAAATTAATAAAACCCCAAAAGTTCATGAACAGCCCTCGGTTCTTCTGACCGCCGTAACAACCCTGTGGTATCGGGGGGGGGTGGACGAGTGGACGAGTGGATGTTTGATGGCAGACAGAACTGTCCGCCTGACGGGCGTGGCTGTGTTCAGAGCCCGAGTCTGCTGGAGCAATCAACCCACATCCTGCATATGGTTTGGGAAAATGGGCGGCATATTAAACAGCGAGGGGAAATGAGCATTCACGAGCGATGAATGCTCAAACAAACCCGCGCCGACAGATGGAAGGTTCCCCAGAGCTGTCAGATTTATTAGAGAGCGGTAGGATGGATGGATGGATGGATGGATGGATGGATGGATGGATGGATGCTACCATATTCATGAAGCATTATTTTAGCGCGTGCCTTTAGACAGGCAGATAGTTCCATGTGCTCCATGTCTTTTAATCCCAATGGATGACATAATGAGACGATTGGATCCCATGTTCGCTTCCCCTCGGTTCCCTTGTCAGAACAGTTGCCATCAGCAAGATCATAGTCCTAAAGCAGAAAGAAGATAAAAGCCTAGTTCTTGAGTTTGAATATTAATGGGGGGTGGATGAAAAACTTGGCGAGATGGAGAACAGAGCTCGCGAGCTGGGTCTTGAGAATAGGTGGATATATGTTCCTTGGCAGTAAAGCCTGTTAATAATGCATGCGCTATGTCAATGATAGACCGAGAACCCGGTGACAACATTTAAGAAAAAGAAAGGAGCGTTCCATCACCCTCAGCACTAAAGAGGACATTAGGGGAAAGGCCAGGTTATGGAACAGGTACAGTATGGCGGGGATCCAAATGCATCCAATTCACCCTAAATCCAAGTTTTTGGACTGTAGCGGGGAAGGGGAATCAAGGGAAGAACGTTTCAGGCGCTGGGCAGATACACCCAGGGCAGACACACACACAATCACACTTTATATGGGGCAATTTGGAGAATTCATGCATCCATCCATCCATCCATTATCTTACACTTTATCCTCTATTAGGGTTGCGGGCGGGGGGGGGGGGGGGTTCCCCATGCCCATCCAGGAGAGAACGGGTGCTGGGCAGATACACCCAGGGCAGACACACACACAAACACACTTTATATGGGGCAATTTGGAGAATTCATGCATCCTTCCATCCATTATCTTCCACTTTATCCTCTATTACGGTTGCGGGGGGGGGGGGGGTCCCATGCCCATCCAGGGGAGAACGTTTCGGGCGCTGGGCAGACACACCCAGGACAGGACGCCAATCTATCGCTGGGCACACACTCACTGACATAGACACACTCTATATGGGGCAATTTGGAGAATTCAATTGACCTTGATCCATGTTTTTGGACTGTGGGAGGAAACCGGAGAACCCATAGGAAACCCACATGGACACGGGGAGAATATGGAAACTCCACCCAGATGGGGATTCAATCACCACTGTGTCTGTGTTTTCCACTTTCTCCTCTACTGGGGTCGCTGGGGGGGGTGGGGAGAACGTCTCGGGCGCTGGGCAGATACACCCAGGGCAGACACACACACACAAACACACTTTATATGGGGCAATTTGGAGAATTCATGCATCCATCCATCCATCCATCCATGCATTATCTTCCACTTTATCTTCTATTAGGGTTGGGGGGGGGGTTCCCCATGCCCATCCAGGGGAGAACATCTCGGGTGCTAGGCAGACACACCCAGGAGAGGGCGCCAATCTATCGCTGGGCACACACTCATTCACATAGACACACTCTATTTGGGGCAATTTGGAGTGTGGACTGTGGGAGGAAACCGGAGAACCCAGAGGAAAACCACGTGGACACGGGGAGAACATGGAAACTCCACCCAGATTGGGATTCGAACCTGGATCACCAGCGCTGAGAGGAGAACATGCTAACCACTAAGCCACCGTGCCTCCTGCTTTTTTTAATACTCATTCAAATAAACTTTTTGTTTCCTGTGGGTTTCTGTCTCTTATGCTGTTTATGATCCATAAAGCCTCGTTCTGCGTAAACACTGCCGCAGAACACACCAGCTGTGCTGACTGAATGTGAGATCGGTCAGTAAAAAAACAGATGTGAAATGGATGGTCATGCTTTCACATACCTTTGTTCAATTTTTTTTTAAAAATCTAAAAACGGCGGCACGGTGGCTTAGTGGTTAGCATGTTCTCCTCTCAGCACTAGGGAGTCCTTGTTCACATCCCAATCTGGGTGGAGTTTCCAAGTTCTCCCCGTGTCCCCGTGGGTTTCCTCCGGGTTCTCCGGTTTCCTCCCACATTCCAAAAACATGGATCAAGTCAATTGAATTCTCAAAATTGCCCCATATAGAGTGTGTCTGTGTGAGTGAGTGTGTGTCCAGTGATATATTTGCATCCTGTCCTGGGTCTATCTGCCCAGCGCCCGAAACGTTCTCCCCTGGATGGGCATGGGGAACCCCCCCACCTAATAGAGGATAAAGCTGAAGATAATGGATGGATAATAAAAGGCATGGTGGCTTAGTGGTTAGCATGTTCTCCTCTCAGCACTAGGGATTTCCGGTTCGAATCCCAATCTGAGTGGAGATTCCACGTTCTCCCGGTGTCCACGTGGGTTTCCTCCGGGTTCTCCGGTTTACTCCCACAGTCCAAAAACATGAATTCAAGTCAATGGAATGCTCCAAATTGCCCCATATAGAGTGTGTGAGTGAGTGTGTGTGTGTCCAGCGATAGATTGGCGCCCTGTCCTGGGTGTATCTGCCCAGCGCCCGAAACGTTCTCCACTGGATGGGCATGGGGAACCCCACCGCGACCCTAATAGAGGATAAAGCGGAAGATAATGGATGGATGGACGAATGTTCTAAATTGCCCCTTATATTGTGTGTGTGTGTGTGTGTGTATGTGAGAGTGTGTCCAGTGATAGATTGCCCCCCTGTCCTGGGTGTATCTGTCCAGCGCCCGAAACGTTCTCCCCTGGATGGGCATGAGGAACCCCGCGACCCTAATAAGGATGTAGTGGAAGATAATGGATGGATAATAAAAGGCATGGTGGTTTAGTCTTTAGCATGTTCTCCTCTCAGCACTAGGGATTTCCGGTGCGAATCCCAATCTGAGTGGAGTTTCCATGTTCTCCCCGTGTCCGTGTGGGTTTCCTCCGGGTTCTCCAGTTTCCTCCCACAGTCCAAAAGCATGAATTCAAGTCAATAGAATTCTCCAAATTGCCCGATATAGAGTGTGTCTGTGTGAGTGAGTGTGTGTCCAGTGATAGCGTCCTGGCGTCCTGTCCTGGGTGTATCTGCCCAGCGCCCGAAACGTTCTCCCGTGGATGGGCATGGGGAACCCCCCGCGACCCTAACAGAGGATAAAGCAGAAGATAATGGATGGATGGACGAATGTTCTAAACTGCCCCTATATCATGTTTGTGTGTGAGTGTGTGCCCAGTGATAGATTGCTGCCCTGTCCTGGGTGTATCTGCCCAGCGCCCGAAACGTTCTCCCCTGGATGGGCATGGGGAACCCCCCCGCGACCCTAGTAGAGGATAAAGTGGAAGATAATGGATGGATGGATAATTGTTTCCAATAAAATAAGATGACACTAAAACCCCAAAAGTTCATGAACAGTTGTCAGGGCAGTCAGTAAATGGTTTATCTTTGGAAGGCAATTTTTCCTGGTCAGGGTCTGCTGCACACACACACACACACACACACACACACACACACACACACACACACACACACACACACACACACACACACACACACCCTCTCACTCCCGAGGGCACTTTGCAGCTAATCTGCTTCTGCCGTCATGTTTCAGAAGGTAGAAAACTGAAGTACAGAAATGTAATTTAATTACCTGCGGTTCTATGTAGCCTGTCCTCGGCTCTTTTAATAGTTTTGCTCAACGGCTTTTCGCCGGTGTTGCGGTTCTAAGCAGGCAGGTAAACAAATGTTTCCATGTAGTGGGCAAAAGAAATCATTAGGTGATATGGTGAACAGTCTGGCGTCAAGAAAATAAAAATCCATCCGCCGCTTGTTCATCCTGCATCGGTAGCAACACTAAATCCCAGAGGACAGCGCGTCTACATTTTGCTTCAGCTGCAATATTTATAAAGACGCGCACCATTTCCTTAATCCTTAATCACATATAAACTTTGGTGGAGGCTGGAATAAAGAACTCTGTGTTCTTGAGGCAGATAGAAGGGTAAAGTTATATGAGGAGACATGGGTGAGGTGAAAGTGTCTCTATAGCAACAGTGCGCAACAAGCTGAAAGTAAAGCAGACCTGCACCACGAAATAATACACACTGATAACACCAACACTGATTCCAGAACAGGTATGATCACTTTATTCTAAATATATATATATATATATATATATATATATATATATATATATGTGTGTATCTGCCCAGCGCCCCAGACGTTCTCCCCTGGATGGGCATGGGGAACCCCCCCGCAACCCTAGTAGAGGATAAAGCGGAAGAAAATGGATGGACAGTGGACCTTGATCCATGTTTTTGGACTGTGGGAGGAAACCAGAGAACCCGGAGGAAACCCACGCAGACACGGGGAGAACATGGAAACTCCACCCAGATGGGGATTCGAACCGGGAATCACTAGTGCTGAGAGGAGAACATGCTAACCACTAAGCCACCGTGCCGCCAAGTTCATTCATTCATCCATTATCTTCCGCTTTATCCTCTATTAGGGTCGTGGGGGGGTTCCCCATGCCCATCCAGGGGAGAACGTTTCGGGCGCTGGGCAGATAGACCCAGGACAGGGCGCCAATCCGTCGCTGAAACTTAACCTTAAATATTAAATATATTTTTCAACTTTCAACTTGGCGGCAGGCTGGTTTAGTGGTTAGCATGTTCTCCTCTCAGCACTAGGGATTCTCGCTTCGAATCCCTATCTGGGTGAAGTTTCTATGGTCTCCCCGTGTCCTTGTGGGTTTCCTCCAGGTTCTCCTGTTTCCTCCCACAGTCCAAAAAACATGGATCAAGTCAATTGAGTTCTCCAAATTGTCCCATATAGAGTGTGTGTGTGAGTGAGTGTGTGCCCAGTGATAGATTGGTGCCCTGTCCTGGGTGTATCTGCCCAGTGTCCGAAACGTTCTCCCCTGGATGGGCATGGGGAACCCCACCGTGACCCTAATATCGGACAAAGCGGAAGATAATGGATGAATGAATGAACTTGGCGGCACGGTGGCTTAGTGGTTAGCATGTTCTCCTCTCAGCACTAGGGATTCCCGGTTCGTATCCCCATCTGGGTGGAGTTTCCATGTTCTCCCCGTGCCCGCGTGGGTTTCCTCCGGGTTCTCCGGTTTCCTCCCACAGTCCAAAAACATGGATCATGGTCCACTGTCCATCTATTTTCTTCCGCTTTATCCTCTACTAGGGTCGCCCATCCAGGGGAGAACGTTTCGGGCGCTGGGTAGATCCAATCTATCGCTGGGCACACACTCACTCACACAGACACACTCTATATGGGGCAATTTGGAGAATTCAATTCACTTGATCCATGTGTTTTGGACTGTGGGAGGAAACCGGAGAACCCGAAGGAAGCCCACGTGGACACGGGGAGAACATGGAAACTCCACCCAGATGGGGATTCGAACCAGGAATCCCTAGTGCTGAGAGGAGAACATGGTAACCACTAAGCCACTAATCCCGTTAAAGGCAAATTGAATTCTCCAAATTGCCCCATGTAGAGTGTGTGTGTGAGAGAGTGTGTGCCCAGTAATAGATTGGATTCCTGTCCTGGGTGTATCTGCCCAGCACCCAAAACATTCTCCCCTGGATGGAAATGACACATTTGCATATTCCCTGATATTTCCCAGCAATCTTAAAAATTCTCCAGACCTGCTCAGGATGCATGAGTCACGCTCTCCGGAAACAACACTGTGCTGCGACGCAAAGCCAACGTGCAAAGTTATTTGACATTTTCAAAACCGGCTGCGCATGCATTATCCACGTCACTCAGCCATAGTGACCGAGGACACCGCCATCAAGCATGCAGCATATAAGAAGAAGAAAAAATGCGTGATAGTCACCAGAGGTTGACTAAAAAAACATGTTCAATGTCCTGTAGGATCTCTAGCTCTCTAAAGACGTTTCGGACCTCATCTCGCTCAATGCACTGCTGTTTGTTCATGTACTTCATGGCGTACATCTTCTCCGTGTCCCTCTTCTGCACAATGCACACCTGCAGAGGACAACAAACAAGGACAAGAACATACAGACGAAACGTTAGTAGAGTTAATAGAGTTCTGCTGCTACAGTCAGTGATGCCGGAGTCACATGGTGCTTTTGGTGCGAATCTCTCAGTGTCCGGCGATACGATTCGATTCCGATTTTCGAGGTCACGATTCGATTCAGAAACGATTTTTAAATTCAAATGGTCTATAAATGTTGTTTCAATTACGTGATTGACAAGATGAAACGACAATGTAAACAAATAGTACGTGTATTTAAAACATCCATCCATCCATTATCTCCCGCTTCATCCTCTATTAGAGTCGCGGGGGGGGGGGGGGGGGGGGGGGGGGGGGTTCCCCATGCCCATCCAGGGGAGAACGTTTCGGGCGCTGGGTAGATACACCCAGGACAGGGCGCCAATCTATCGCAAGGCACACACTCACTCACGCACACACTCTATATGGGGCAATTTGGAGAACTTAATTGACTTGAGCCATGTTTTTGGACTGTGGGAGGAAACCGGAGAACCCGGAGGAAACCCACACGGACACGGGGAGAACATGGAAACTCCACCCAGATGGGGATTCGAACCGGGAATTCCTAGTGCTGAGAGGAGAACATGCTAACCACTAAGCCACCATGCCTCCCTTCTATCAATGAACAAATAATTAAAAATATATTAAAACTATAGTTTCCCATGGTGCATTAACCTTTAATCGAAACTAAAATACAGACTTTAAAGTCAGAGTGTATTTAGATTTTGCAAATTTTTAAAACTTAACATTAAAAATAAAATCCATACTTCAGTCTTTTTAACTGTATTGCACCAACATTCGCAACATTTTCAAAAATTTACCTTAAATTCATTCATTCATTATCTTCCGCTTTATCCTCTATTAGGGTTGCGGGGGGGTTCCCCATGCCCATCCAGGGGAGAACGTTTCGGGCGCTGGGCAGATACACCCAGGACAGGATGCCAATCCATCACTGGGCACACACTCACATACACAAACACACTCTATATGGGGCAATTTGGAGAACTTAATTGACTTGAACCATGTTTTTGGACTGTGGGAGGAAAGCGGAGAACCCGGAGGAAACCCACACGGACACGGGGAGAACATGGAAACTCCACCCAAATGGGGATTCAAAATGGGAATTCCTAGTGCTAGAGGCGGACATGCTAACCACCAAGTCACCGTGCCGCCACAACTTAACCTTAAATATTAAATATATTTTTTTCAATTTTTCAACTTGATGGAACGGTGACTTATGTTCTCCTCTCAGCGCTAGGGATTCCCGGTTCGAATCCCAATCTGGGTGGAGTTTCCATGTTCTCCTCGTGTCCGTGTGGGTTTCCTCCGGGTTCTCCGGTTTCCTCCCAGAGTCCAAAAACATGGAACAAGTCAATTGAATTCTCCAAATTTGCCCCATATAGAGTGGGTTTCTATAATATATTTGGCGGCACGGTGGCTAAGTGGTTAGCACATTCACCTTTCAGCACTAGGGATTCCCGGTTCCATGTTCTCCTCATGTTCGTGTGGGTTTCCTCCGGGTTCTCCGGTTTCCTCGCACAGTCCAAAAACATGGCTCAAGTCAATTGAGTTCTCCAAATTGCCCCATATAGAGTGTGTCTGTGTGAGTGAGTGTGTCCAGTGATAGATTGGTGTCCTGTCCTGGGTGTATCGCCCCAGCGCCCGAAATGTTCTCCCCTGGATGGGCATGGGGAACCCCCCCGCGAACCTAGTAGAGGATAAAGCTGAAGATAATGGATGGATGGAACTTTTCAACTTCTTTTAGCTGAGGTTGATGATGAGCTCACGCATTTGTTATGTTTCCAAAGTACCTCAATTTCATTTTACACCCAGACAGCTCGTCCCCGGGACATTAGTTTGCCCAAACACTGGCTTTTAACGAAGACTGCTTGATGCTGCCCCACTCAAAGAGGATGAGTCCCACACTGAGGCTTGGTCCTCACAAGGTTTCTTCCCTAAAATAACAACATAACAGGGAGTTTTGTCTTGCCACTGTCGCTTCGGTGTGCTCTTTGGTGGTTTAAAGGCTTATAACACTGACAATGTACTATTGTAAAAAGCGCTCTATAAATAAATTACATGAACTTGAACGTTGCAAAGTCCTCAGCATCACCGTGTATACGGCGAGGAGGACGAAATCCATTGTTTTTCACCAGCAACATAAAAATGTCAAAGATCTTATTATAGATTCTCTTATAGTTTGATTTCGTTGCAGTCAGCCCAAGCACAGACTTGTAAATCCACCAGCTTCAGTTAGAATAAAGCAGCCATGGGTCTGGAGGGACTTCTTCCCACTCGTTCTTTCAAACTTGCTTTAGTTCAGTGACTTGACTCGTTATGCAGATGTCTCTGAAAGTCCATGCACTGCTTTATTCCGAAGGTTTTAGTCCAATTTCCCCTTTTTAAAGCAGTTATTTTTACATCAGCCACTTGGCCTCACTTTTGGTCAGTTTGGTCATTTAGCAGAAACTTTTATCCAATGTGAATTACAACTGGTTTAGTGGTTAGGATGTCCTCCTCTCAGCGCTAGGGATTCTGGTTTGAATCCCAATCTGGGTGGAGTTTCCATGTTCCATGTTCCCACAGTCCAAAGACATGGATCAATTGAGTTCTCCAAATTGCCCCATATAGAGTGTGTTTGTGTGTGCCCAGTGATAGATTGGTGTCCTGTCCTGGGTGTATCTGCCCAGCACCTGAAACTGGATGGGAATGGGGAACCCCCTCGCTACCCTAGTAGAGGATAAAGTGTAAGACAATTGATGGATGGATATATATATCCATCCATCCATGCCCATCCAGGGAAGAACGTTTCGGGCGCTGGGCAGATACACTCAGGACAGGACGCCAATCTATCGCTGGTCACCCACTCACTCACACAGACACACTCTATATGGGGCAATTTGGAGAATTCAATTGATTTGATCCATGTTTTTGGACTTTGGGAGGAAACCGGAGAACCCGGAGGAAACCCACGTGGACACGGGGAGAACATGGAAACTCCACCCAGATTGAGATTCGAACAGGGAATCCCTAGCGCTGAGAGGAGAACATGCTAACCACTAAGCCACTGTGTTGCCCACATTGAACCAACCATCCATTATCTTCCGCTTTATCCTCTACTGGGGGGGGGGGGTTCCCATGCCCATCCAGGGGAGAACGTTTTGGGCGCTGGGCAGATAGACCCAGGACAGGACGCCAATCTATTGCTAGTCACCCACTCACTCACACAGACACACTCTATATGGGGCAATTTGGAGAATTCAATTGAGCTTGATCCATGTTTTTGGACTTTGGGAGGAAACCGGAAAACCAGGAGGAAACTCATGTGGACACGGGGAGAACATGGAAACTCCACCCAGATCGGGATTCAAACCTGGATCCCCAGCGCTGAGGGGCAGACATGCTAACCACCAAACCACCACTGGCTGAAGTGCCCTTGGGTAAGGCACCTAACCCCAATTGCTCCCCAGGCGCCATGTACAGGGTTACCCATCACTCTGGGCATGTGTGCTCACTTCACTTAGTGTGTGTGTGTGTGTGTGTGTGTGTTTCACTGCACGGTTGGGTTAAATATAGAGGACACACATCACTGTTTGTGTGTGTTGTTTGTAGTTTTCTTTCTTGGTTGAAGCTTTTGGATCATATTTGTGTTCCTTGCCTTGCTCCAGCTATCTGACTTCATTTTGTCTCATGGGGTGACACCAACGCCAAGCAAACTGTCCTGTCCCTGACAGTGGGGACTCAGGGGAGCACATGTCAGGTTTTGGTGCACACAGACTGAGTAAAGTGTCTGATGCACCAACACCCGGGTCAAGGCCATGCAGAGGGATAGAACCCACTATTTCCACAATGTGGGGACTTTCCACTTATCCAAAATGCACAGCTAGATCCATGATTTTACTTTTTAGCAAAGGACTGACTTCAAGACCTGGATGATTAAGGGGTGTGTCCATTTACTTTTCTTCATTTGTATGTTCTGTTGAGTCCATCCATCCATCCATCCATCATCTTCCGCTTTATTCTCTATTAGTATTGCGGGGGGGTTCCCCATGCCCATCCAGGGGAGAACGTTTTGGGCGCTGGGCAGATACACCCAGGACAGGAAGCCAATCTATCACTGGACACACACTCACTCACACACACACAAATACACTCTATATGGGGCAATTTGGAGAATTCAATTGACCTTGCTCCATGTTTTTGGACTGTGGGAGGAAACCGGAGAACCCAGAGGAAACCCACTTGGACACCTGGATTGGGATTCAAGCCAGTCCCACAGGGTGGCACGGTGGCTTAGTGGTTAGCATGTTCTCCTCTCAGCGCTGGGGATCCAGGTTTGAATCCCAATCTGGGTGGAGTTACCATGTTCTCCCTGCGTCCGCGTGGGTTTCCTCCGGGTTCTCTGGTTTCCTCCCACAGTCCAAAAACATGGAACATGGTTAATTGAATTCTCCAAATTGCCCCATATAGAGTGTGTTTGTGTGAGTGAGTGTGTGCCCAGTGATAGATTGGCGTCCTCTGCCCAGCGCCCGAAACGTTCTCCCCTGGATAGACATGGAGAACCCCCCCACGACCCTAATAGAGGATAAAGCGGAAGATATTTCGATGAGAGGAAATTTTAGTAATGTGGGGTAAATCTGTAAATTTAAACTGGAGACCAATAATATTATAGAATGTGCCATGGGTTAATACAGCTCTGATTTTGGGTGTCCATATAATTATGGGACATTATAAATCATCTGCAAGCTCCAGTGAGCATCTTCAATTACCAGAGAAATCTTAATGTGATGCACACACTATATATTCACTGACCTGCTTCATTAATAACCTTTTCATTATGATAAAAGCACACACACACACACACACACACACACACACACACACACACACACACACACACACACACACACACACACACAATGAAGTGCCACGCTGCATATATACAGTACCAGTTTGGACATCCCTCCTTTCTGCTCCACTTCTTGTCCATGTTCTCAGTTCCAATTCCTGTAAAGATGGACTTTGTAGTTCTCCAATTCCATTCTGTAGTCCATCTGTGTGTGTTCTACAGTACATACTGTGTACTCTGTTCTCTAATGCTCAGAACCCCAATAGTACCACCACAGAGCAGGGGTTATTTGGTGGGGGCATTATTCCTATCCCAGCAGTGTGACTGAGGTGGAGAAATGAAACTCCACTAAAACCCCCTCACCACATCAGTGTCACTGCAGAACCGACAAGAAACAATCCACCACCCAAATGATACCTGTTCTGTGATGCTCCTGACCAACAGAGAACAGAGAACCAACAGGGACTAACAACAACAAAGAACACAGATGTTCTACAGTCTGGAATTGTAGAACTACAAAGTCCATCTATCTGATAAGTGGAGCAAATGGATAATAGACACACATACATAATATGGGGCAATTTAATAATAGTATTCAATTTACCTTGACTGTGGGAGGAAACCGGAGAACCCGGAGGAAACCCACTTGGACACCTGGATTAGGATTCAAGCCAGTCCCACAGGGTGGCACGGTGGCTTAGTGGTTAGCACGTTCGCCTCTCAGCGCTAGGGATTCCCGGTTCGAATCCCCATCTGGGTGGAGTTTCCATGTTCTCCCCGTGTCCGCGTGGGTTTCCTCCGGGTTCTCCGGTTTCCTCCCACAGTCCAAAAACATGGATCGAGTCAATTGAATTCTCCAAATTACCCCATATAGAGTGAGTCTGTGTGAGTGAGTGTGTGCCCAGCGATAGATTGGTGTCCTGTCCTGGGTGTATCTGCCCAGCGCCCGAAACGTTCTCCCCTGGATGGGCATGGGGAACCCCCCCATGACCCTAATAGAGGATAAAGTGGAAGATAATGAATGAATGAATGAATTTTTAAGATTACGGTGTGAAACGAAGGCTTAGGTTTTGATGTCAACGTCTGAGCTTTGCATTTATTGCTTACGACACGAGCACACAGAGGAGTCACTGTACATTAGACCTGTAATCAGTGTGCAGAAAGATAAATGGACCTGGAGAAAGAAGGCCTGCCATGGATACTTGGAACGACCTGATGGGTGGTAATTGCTGACATCTCTTCATTAAGGTCAGGCAGATGGCCTCTTCCCTGCATTAGAGAAGGAGTGACAGCAGGAAATCTATTACCACCACAAAACCAAACAAGCTAATTGCCTCCTTCCTCTTCTCATGTGGAAGCAACAGACCTGCAGAGCCACTGCTGAGTAATGGGACTCCGTCCCCTTCTCCAGCCATTATCTCGCCTTCTCTTTTCCCTTTCATACAGAACCTTCTGATCTGTTCAAGTACCAGCCCTGATCCCGTTTGTCCTACTGTTCTGCCAAGACTCTTTTATTGCACGCGTTCCTGATCTGCACAACACGCACTTCTATAATATATTGCCATTGCCATGTTTAGCGATATATTGGCATCCTGTCCTGGGTGGATATGCCCAGCGCCTGAAATGTTCTCCCCTGGATGGGCATGGGGAACCCCCGATGTGGACTATCAATCTGAAAGTTGGCGGTTCAAATGCCAGGTCCACTGAAGTTACAAATGTGGGTCCTTGAGCAATCCATTCAGCTTTATCCTATACTAGGGTCGCGAGGGGGGGGTTCCCCATGCCCATCCAGGGGAGAACGTTTCGGGCGCTGGGCAGATACACCCAGAACAGGATGCCAATCTATCACTGGGCACACACTCACTCACACAGACACACTCTATATGGGGAAATTTGGAGAATTCAATTGACTTGATCCATGTTTTTGGACTGTGGGAGGAAACCGGAGAACCTGGAGGAAACCCACACAGACACAGGGAGAACATGGAAACTTCACCCAGATGGGGATTCGAACCGGGAATCCCTAGTGCTGAGAGGAGAACATGCTAAGCCACCGTGCAGCCCACTCTGTTGGTCTATCCATCCATTATCGTCCGCTTTATCCTATATTAGGGTCGCGGGGGGTTCCCCATGCCCATCCAGGGGAGAACGTTTCGGGCGCTGGGCAGATACACCCAGGACAGGATGCCAATCTAGCACTGGGCACACACTCACTCACACAGACACACTCTATATGGGGCAATTTGGAGAATTCAATTGACTTGATATATGTTTTTGGACTGTGGGAGGAAAACGGAGAACCCGGAGGAAACCCACACAGACACAGGGAGAACATGGAAACTTCACCCAGATGGGGATTCGAACCGGGAATCCCTAGTGCTGAGAGGAGAACATGCTAAGCCACCGTGCAGCCCACTCTGTTGGTCCATCCATCCATTATCGTCCGCTTTATCCTATATTAGGGTCGCGGGGGGTTCCCCATGCCCATCTAGGGGAGAACGTTTCGGGCGCTGGGCAGATACACCCAGGACAGGATGCCAATCTAGCACTGGGCACACACTCACTCACACAGACACACTCTATATGGGGCAATTTGGAGAATTCAATTGACTTGATCCATGTTTTTGGACTGTGGCAGGAAAACGGAGAACCCGGAGGAAACCCATGTGGACTCGGGGAGAACATGGAAACTCCACCCAGATTGGGATTCGAACCGGGAATCCCTAGCACAATCCCATGCCGTCCAATATATATAATATCCATCCATCCATTATCTTCCACTTTATCCTCTATTAGGGTCGCGGTGGGGTTCCCCATGCCCATCCAGGGGAGAACATCTCAGGCACTGGGCAGATACACCCAGGACAGGGTGCCAATCTATCACTTCGCATACACTCACTCACACAAACACACTCTATATGGGGCAATTTGGAGAACTCAATTGACTTGATCCATGTTTTTGGACTGTGGGAGGAAACCGGAGAACCCGGAGGACACCCACGCGGACACGGGGAGAACATGGAAACTCCACCCAGATTGGGATTCGACCCGGGAATCCCTAGTGCTGAGAGGAGAACATGCTAACCACTAAGCCACCATGCCACCCTGTATATATAATATCCATCCATCCATTATCTTCCACTTTATCCTCTACTAGGGGCGCGTGGGGGGGTTCTCCATGCCCATCCAGGGGAGAACGTTTCGGGCGCTGGGCAGATACACCCAGGACAGGGCGCCAATCTATCACTGGGCACACACTCACTCACACAGACACACTCTATATGGGGCAATTTGGAGAACTCAATTGACTTGATCCATGTTTTTAGACTGTGGGAGGAAACCGGAGAACCCGGAAGACACCCACGCGGACACGGGGAGAACATGGAACCTCCACCCAGATTGGGATTCGAACCGGGAATCCCTAGCGCTGAGAGGAGAACATGCTAACCACTAAACCACCGTGCCGCCCCATATATAATACAAAGTACTAATAAAATGGTCTTATTTGTGTAGGAGTGCACTTTGCATCCATACAATGCCGTGTGTTTGTTTGCTCTTGCGTCCGCAGTCCTGTCATTGTTTCTTCGTCATTGTTTGTTTCAGTTAATTAGTCATTAGTCGGTGTTTAATCATCCGTCTCTGTCTGTCTGGCTCCTTTCAGCCGTCTTACTGCTCCACTGCAGAGTCCAAAATTAATTAGCCTGAAATGAATTCAGATTTCAGATTCGCAGGAACGCTCTGTCCTCAGACATAAAGCCTGTGGTCCACTGGGAGTCAATCAGGGCTGGCGTGCCCCCCACCCCACCCCCCAACCACCCCGATCAGCCCCACGTTCCCAACTCCCGCCGCCTGGATACCCGCTGCTCGGAACATAGGAACTGGCCTGGTATCACTTTTCTTCCCTCTTTGCACTGATTACAGTGGCAGAGCTTCTCGAATCGGCACTGCGATGTAATTACACAGGAACGGGTCTCATCAGAAAGCTTTTTAATCAGCAGTGGAAAAGGAGGAGCTGCTGATTAAGCAGAAATGTTTCATTAGTAATACACACAATGGCTCTAATTGGTTCTCATACACATGGAACAATGCGGCACAAACTCTATAAAAACACAAACTCATACGAAAGGGATAAAAGTCTTGGGATCTCCATCTCTAGGTTCGTGGTGGAGATCCCATGACTTTGGCTTTAATTAATGAATGTAAAGATGGACTTTGTAGTTCTCCAATTCCACTCTGTAGTCCATCTGTTTGTGTTCTGCAGTACATACTGTGTACTCTGTTCTCTAATGCTCAGAACCCCAATAGTACCACCACAGAGCAGGGGTAATTTGGTGGGGGCATTAGTCCTATCCCAGCAGTGTGACTGAGGTGGAGATATGAAACTACACTAGAACCCCCTCACCACATCAGTGTCACTGCAGAACTGACAAGAAACAATCCACCACCCAAATGATACCTGTTCTGGGATGCTCCTGACCAACAGAGAACAGAGAACCAACAGGGGACTAACAACAACAAAGAACACAGATGTTCTACAGTCTGGAATTGTAGAACTACAAAGTCCATATATGTGATAAGTGGAGGAAATGGATAATGGACACACATACATAATATGGGGCAATTTATTCATTCATTCATTATCTCCCGCTTTATCCTCTATTAGGGTCGCGGTGGGGTTCCCCATGCCCATCCAGGGGAGAACGTCTCGGGCGCTGGGCAGATACACCCAGGACAGGGCGCCAATCCATCGCTGGGCACACACTCACTCACACAGACACACTATATATGGGGCAATTTGGAGGAACTCATTTGACTTGATCCATGTTTTCGGACTGTGGAGGAAACCGGAGAACCCGGAGGAAACCCACACAGACACGGGGAGAACATGGAAACTCCACCCAGATGGGGATTCGAACCGGGAATCCCTAGCGCTGAGAGGCGAACGTGCTAACCATTAAGCCACCGTGCCGCTGGGGCAATTTAGAGTATTCAATTTACCTTGAAGGATGATGAAGGGGTGAAAAAGACCTAACATTTGGTAGCATATATATATATATATTCATTCATTCATTATCTTCCGCTTTATCCTCTTCTGGGGTCACGGGGGGGTTCCCCATTCCCATCCAGGGAAGAACGTTTCAGGTGCTGGGCAGATACACCCAGGACATGACACCAATCCATCACTAGGCATACTCACTCACACAAACACACTCTATATGGGGCAATTTGGAGAATTCAATTGACCTTGATCCATGTTTTTGGACTGTGGGAGGAAACCGGAGGTGCCAATCTATCACTGGGCACACGATCACTGGCACAGATATAAACAGATATAAACTCTACATCAAATCAAATCCAATCATACGTGTATACGTTATACACATAATTTGGAATTACAAATAGGGGCGGCATGGTGGCTTAGTGGTTAGCATGTTCTCCTCTCAGCACTAGGGATTCCCGGTTCGATTCCCAATCTGGGTGGAGTTCCCATGTTCTCCCCGTGTCCATGTGGGTTTCCTCTGGATTCTCCGGTTTCCTCCCACAGCCCAAAAATATGGATCAAGGTCAATTGAATTCTCCAAATTGCCCCATATAGAGTGTGTCTGTGTGAGTGAGTGTGTGCCCAGTGATAGATTGGCGCTCTGTCCTGGGTGTATCTGCTCAGCGCCCGAAACGTTCTCCCCTGGATGGGCATGGGGAACCCCCCCCCATGACCCTAATAGAGGATAAAGCGGAAGATAATGAATAGAGGGATTTATTCTCTAATAACATGGACTTTACCCCAGAACGGGTGTAATAAACAGGGCGATCGAGTGGAGAACACCAAATTAGAACCTCGTAGACATGCCTGAGACGTTCTCCCCTGGCTGGGCACAGGACAGCATGTTCTCCTCTCAGCACTAGAGGGTGGAGTTTCCATGTTCTCCCCGTGTCCGTATGGGTTTCCTCCGGGTTCTCCGGTTTCCTTCCACAGTCCAAAAACATGGATCAAGGTCAATTGAGTTCTCCAAATTGCCCCATATAGACCACTAAGCCACCGTGCCGCCCCTCCAGTTCATCAAGATCCACTAAAGAGATGAATTGGTTGATCAGATGTTGCTGATTAGCTGTCGCTGGAAGACAGATCTCCATCGGGCGGGTCCGGCGGGTCAATCAATCATGAAGTGTTTCTACAGCAACATTAATCCAGCGTGCGAGCGGCGAGCGACAGGCTGGAAAATGGATTAGAATGATTCCCCGTTTGAACTCCTGCAGTGATGTTGTAATATCTCAGGCAAGTCAGCCCAGACAATCTGACCGAGACGACACTGCGGGACAGCGCTCTCCAGCACATCTGACACTGGTAATCATTTCTCTGATGGACATCGACGCAGCCATTAAAGAGTGGAGGTAGCTGCCAAATGATCTCATCTTCCATTTGAGTGCGAAACTTCAAATGATGACTGAAGACCGATGTGAGCTCGTACTGCGTTCACTCAGAACCCTGAGGCTAGGGAGACCAGATTCCAATTTACCAGATGTGGGACAAAGACCATGTTTACATTTACATTACATTTGGTCATTTAGCAGAAGCTTTTATCCAAAGCGACTTACAAGGTGAGCACAGGGTTCATCACAACATCCCTGGAGCAATGAGGGTTAAGGGTCTTGCTCAAGAACCCACACTGGTAACTTCAGTGGACCTGGGATTTGAACCCACAACCTTCAGAATGATAACCCAACACCCTGACCACTGAGCTACCACACCCATGTTTGTGTGGGATATATATATATATATATATATATATATATATATATATATATATACAGACTTCAGTGTGTATATATATATATATATATATATATATATATATATATATATATATATATATGCAGTGGCACGGTGGCTTAGTGGTTAGCATGTTCTCCTCTCAGCACTAGGGATTCCCGGTTCGAATCCCAATCTGGGTAGACTTTCCATGTTCTCCCCGTGTCCACGTGGGTTTCCTCCAGGTTCTCCGGTTTCCTCCCACAGTCCAAAAACATGGATCAAGTCAATTGAGTTCTTCAAATTGCCCCATATAGAGTGTGTCTGTGTGAGTGAGTGTGTGCCCAGTGATAGATTGGCGTCCTGTCCTGGGTCTATCTGCCCAGCGCCCAAAATGTTCTTCCCCCCCCGCGACCCTAGTACAGGATAAAGCGGAAGATAATGGATGGTTGGTTCAGTGTGGGCAACACGGTGGCTAAGTGGTTAGCATGTTCTCCTCTCAGCACTAGGGATTCCCGGTTCGAATCCCAATCTGGGTGGACTTTCCATGTTCTCCCCGTGTCCACGTGGGTTTCCTCCGGGTTCTCCGGTTTCCTCCCACAGTCCAAAAACATGGATCAAGTCAATTGAGTTCTCCAAATTGCCCCATATAGAGTGTGTTTGTGTGCATGTGTGAGTGCGTGCCCAGCGCTAGATTGGCGTCCTGTCCTGGGTGTATCGGCCCAGCGCCCAAAATGTTCTCCCCTGGATTTTCTCCCCCGCGACCCTAGTAGAGGATAAAGCGGAAGATAATGGATGGTTGGTTCAGTGTGGGCAACACGGAGGCTTAGTGGTTAGCATGTTCTCCTCTCAGCGCTAGGGATTCCCGGTTTGAATCCCAATCTGGATGGAGTTTCCATGTTCTCCCCGTGTCCGTGTGGGTTTCCTCTAGGTTCTCCGGTTTCCAACCACAGTCCAAAAACATGTATCAAGCTCAATTGAATTCTCCAAATTGCCCCATATAGAGTGTGTTTGTGTGAGTGAGTATGTGTCCAGAGATAGATTGGCGTCCTGTCCTGGGTGTATCTGCCCAGCGCCCGAAACGTTCTTCCCTGGATAGGCATGGGGAACACCCACCCTCCCCCCCGACCCTAGTACAGGATTAAACAGGCAATAATGATTGAATGAATGAAAAGAGAGAAATGAGGTAGAGAACCTTTAAAGCGTTAAGCTCCAGCTGACTTTAATCAGTGTTAAATGTTCGTTTTGGAACACCTGCACTTTAGTGCCAATCACAGATGGAATACGACCGTAAAAGGCCAACTGTTTCAGCAGAGTGTTCGGCCGGTTCTGCTCGTCTGCTAAACGGACCCAAAGGCTGCCAGTAACACTCACAGCGGGGCAGCCAATGACCGCACGCTGCCCGTCTACAGAACCCGAAATGTTCCTCACTCACGACTGACTTTCTGTTTGTATGCGAGAACAGTAACTGTGGAACAATATGCCATAAAAGGTGACTTTACATCAATATGTAATCATATGGGGGGTATATGGTGGTGTAGTGGTTTGTGCGTCCTGATGATTGAATCCCGATCTGGGTGGAGTTTCCATGTTCTCCCCGTGTCTGTGTGGGTTTTCTCCGGGTTCTCCGGTTTCCTCCCACAGTCCAAAAACCTGGATTCAAGGTGAATTGGCTGCTCTTATTTGCCCCTATATATTGTGGGTGTGTTTGACCGGTGATATACTGGTGTCCTGTCCTGGGTGTATCTGCCCAGCACCTAAAACGTTCTCCCTTGGATGAGTATAGTGGAACCCCCCCAGGTTGGACCCTAAATTATAAATGGCTGATCTGAGTGGAGTTTCCATGTTCTCCCCATGTCTGCATGGGTTTCCTCCAGGTTCTCCAGTTTCCTCCCACAGACCAAAAACATGGATCAAGGTCAATTGGATTCAAGATGAATTGGCTGCTATCAATTGCCCCTATATATATATATACACACACACACACACACACACACATATTGTATACATCCTTATATAATCCCAATCTGGGTTGAGTTTCCATGTTCTCCCCGTGTCCGTGTGGGTTTCCTCCTGGTTCTCCGGTTTCCTCCCACAGTCCAAAAACATGGATCAAGGTCAATTAAATTCTTCAAATTGTCCCATATAGAGTGTGTCTGTGTGAGTGAGTGTGTCCAGTGATAGATTGGCGCCCTGTCCTGAGTGTATCTGCCCAGTGCCCATCAACTTGTTCTCCCTTGGATGGGCATGAGGAACCCTGCCTCGAACCTAGTAGAGGATAAAGCGGAAGATAATAGATGGACGGATGGACTAACCGGTGGGACGGCACGGTGTCTTAGTGGTTAGCATGTTCTCCTCTCAGCACTAGGGATTCCCGTTTCAAATCCCCATCTGGGTGGAGTTTCCATGTTCTCCCCGTGTCCGCTTGGGTTTCCTCCAGGTTCTCCGGTTTCCTCCCACAGTCCAAATACATGGATCAAGGTCAACTGAATGTTCCAACTTGCCCCATATAGAGTGTGTTAGTGTGATTAAGTGTGTGCCCAGTGATAGATGGGCATGGGGAACCCCCCCCACGATCCTAGTAGAGGATAAAGTGGAAGATAATGGCTGGATGGATTTTCAAATCAGGTTTCTACTTGGTTCTTTCATTTGAAGATCTATTTCTAGCATCAAACAGCTCATCCTCATCCATATCAGATTTCTTCCCATCAGCCACCATTCCCATCTCTCCGTTCCTCTTCGACTGATTCCCCTAAAAACCCCTTCTTTCAGCCTACACACTACAAAGTCAAGGGCATTTCCAGAGCCCCCGACTTTAAAGTGGCGATTCGGCATTAAACAAGCCAATGTTGACTTTTCCCCAGCGCTGATTATACGACTTTAAGATTTCGCTCCAACAAAATCGAAATGTTTTGCATAATGTGCAATTGGCATTGCATCTGAGAACCATATTGGATAATCACGCATCACTTAATGACATCACATGATACTCCAATTTCCGTCTCATCTCCAGCTGCAGCACAGTATAAATACTGATTAGCTTAAGTGTGGCAGTCATTGAACGTACTTTCATGTTATGCTTCAAAGCATCTTCTTCATGGTTATGAATGAGTGGCCTGCAGTGTTCCGAGGCCCCGATGTCTGTTTTAAGTCTCTTTATTCCCCTGCTTCCACTATACTTAGCAGCCATATTTATTGCTGTCACAATAGGCTTCTCGTGGGATGGACCGGATGGGAAATAAGCAAGTGAGTCGTTTTAAATTTAGTGTCGGCAGGAGAACGGGTGGTTTCTGGGTTAAAGGAGTGCTGATGTGTGGCATTGCGGCGGTCCCTTCCAAAATTCAACTCATTCGAACCTCGAAACCAGTGTTTAGTTAAATTATTAGTTCGTTTGTTGGATGATTGTTGTAAAGATTTCTTGCAATTCTACATCCATCCATCATCTTCCACTTAATCCTGTACTAGAGTCGCAGGGGGGTGGAGCTGATTCCCCATGCCAATCTAGGGGAGAACAGACCCAGGACAGGGTGCCAATCAGCCACTGGGAACATACTTACACACTTACACACACACACACTATGTAGGGGGAATTTAGAGGGGCAATTTAGAGCAGCCAATTTAAGCCCAATTGCACTTCAGCCATGGGAACGGGGAATCAAACCTGGGACCTTCAGGTTGCAAGGCATGTTCCTCAACCATAAGCCTACGACTGCCCCAATTACAACTTTACAGGAATCAAACCTGGGACCTTTAGGTTGCAAGGCTGGTTCCTCATCCACAAGTCTACTAGAGTCGCAGGGGGGTGGGGCCGATTCCCCATGCCAATCTAGGGGAGAACAGACCCAGGACAGGGTGCCAATCCACCACTGGGCACATACTTACACACTTACACAGACACACACTATATAGGTAGAATTTAAAAGGGCAGTTTAGAGCAGCCAATTAAAGCCCAATTGCACTTCAGCCATGGTATTTGGTGGGAACGGGAATCAAACCTGGGACCTTCAGGTTGCAAGATTTGGTTCCTCAACCACAAGTCTACTAGAGTCGCAGTGGGGGGTGTGACCGATTCCCCATGCCAATCAAGGGGAGAACACACCCAGGACAGGGTGCCAATCCACCACTGGTTACTCAACCACAAGTCTACAGCTGCCCCATTAACAACTTTACAGGAATCAAACCTGGGACCTTCAGGTTGCAAAGTCTATTAGAGTCGCAATGGGGTGACGCCGATTCCCCATGCGAATCTAGGGAAGAACAGAGCCAGGACAGGGTGCCAATCCACCACTGGGCACATACTTACACACTTACACAGACACACACTATATAGGTGGAATTTATAAGGGCAGTTTAGAGCAGCCAATTTAAGCCCAATTGCACTTCAGCCATGGGAAGGGGAATCAAACCTGGGATCTTCAGGTTGTAAGGCATGTTCCTCAACCATAAGCCTACGACTGCCCCAATTACAACTTTAAAGGAATCAAACCTGAGACCTTCAGGTTGCAAGGCTGGTTCCTCATCCACAAGTCTACTAGAGTTTCAGGGGGGTGGGGCCGATTCCCCATGCCAATCTAGGGGAGAACAGACCCAGGACAGGGTGCCAATCCACCACTGGGCACATACTTTCACTCTTACACAGACACACACTATATAGGGGAAATTTAGAGGGGCAATTTAGAGCAGCCAATTTAAGCCCAATTGTACTTCAGCCATGGGAAGGGGGAATCAAACCTGGGACCTTTAGGTTGCAAGGCTGGTTCCTCAACCACAAGTCTACTAGAGTCGCAGGGGGGTGGGACCGATTCCCCATGCCAATCCAGGGGAGAACACACCCAGGACAGGGTGCCAATCCACCACTGGTTACTCAACCACAAGTCTACAACTGCCCCAATAACAACTTTACAGGAATCAAACCTGGGACCTTCAGGTTGCAAAGTCTACTAGAGTCTACTTACACACTTACACACACACACACTATGTAGGGGGAATTTAGATGGGCAATTTAGAGCAGCCAATTTAAGCCCAATTGCACTTCAGCCATGGGAACTGGAATCAAACCTGGGACCTTCAGGTTGCAAGGCATGTTCCTCAACCATAAGCCTACGACTGCCCCAATTACAACTTTAAAGGAATCAAACCTGAGACCTTCAGGTTGCAAGGCTGGTTTCTCAACCATAAGCCTACGACTGCCCCAATTACAACTTTAAAGGAATCAAACCTGAGACCTTCAGGTTGCAAGGCTGGTTCCTCATCCACAAGTCTACTAGAGTTTCAGGGGGGTGGGGCCGATTCCCCATGCCAATCTAGGGGAGAACAGACCCAGGACAGGGTGCCAATCCACCACTGG
>JAFMOC010000351.1:0-37500 GCA_019802505.1 Corydoras sp. C115 | reverse complement strand
GTTTCCATGGCAAAACCTCTAATGACGCTGATGACGACGTTAACCCCCCGTCTTCATGTTTGATGACATTAAGCAGCTTCACAGAGCGTTAATTGTAGTTTCACTGCAGTTTCTTAGTTGGAGATTTTCAGTGTTACCATCTATACCGAATGAATGTGGGTCATGAAGGACACTGGGGCATTTAAGGAGACTTTGAAGGCTTTTTTTCCCCCCTGTCAAGTACAAGACAGACGCCCAAAGGCAGCACGAAGGAAACTGGAATGAATACAATTACCATACTTTCAAATGGTAATGTATTCCATAATGGATTCTGGTGTGCCATTTGAAAAGACCCATTTGTATAATAAACAATTTTGCAATTTCGGAGAAGTGAAAAGAAAAGGCGCGAGCCAAAAGAGTGATGACACGCGATGAGAGGGAGCAAAATGGAAGTGGGCAGGGAGTGGAAATGAAAAATCTCTTGATAACGCCGCAGAGCTCCGGCATCAATCACATCGCTGAATTACCTCAGAGCTGAGGATCTGTCACTGGAGAAAAATTAACCATGACTCCACACCACTGCATACATCAACAAAGACTATCGCCGTCGCGGTTAAATCAGTAGCTTGTAACCAGAAATGTGCCTCCCGTAATAAAGATAATGAATCTGAAGCCCTTTAGATAAAGCTTGGAAAACACAGCAGGGGGGGCATTCATGTTAACCACCTTAATCTGAAAAGTTCACGTTCAAGTTCATTTTTTCAACTATACTTCCTCTCACAGTCAGAAAAACATGGAACAAGCTCAAGTGAGTTCTCCAAATTGCCCTATATAGAGTGTGTCTGTGTGAGTGAGTGTGTGCCCAGCGATAGATTGGCGTCCTCTCTTGGGTGTATCTGCCCAGCGCCCGAAATGTTCTCCCCTGGATGGGCGTGGATGGGAACCCATTTGGGTTTACTCCAGGTACTCTAGTTGAATTGGATTTGGTGTAGGTGTGTTCGTTTTGGCTCAGAGCTGGAGATCCAGGTTTGAATCCCCATCTGGGTGAAGTTTCCATGTTCTCCCCGTGTCCATTTGGGTTTTCTCCAGATTCTCCGGTTTCCTCCGACAGTCCAAAAACATGGATCAAGGTCGATTAAATTCTCCAAATTGCCCCATATTGAGTGTGTCTGTGTGAGTGAGTGTGTGCCCAGCGATTGATTGGCGCCCTGTCCTGGGTGTATCTGCCCAGCGCCAGAAATGTTCTCCCCTGGATGGGCATGAGGAAACCCCCCCCCCACGACCCTAGTAGAGGATAAAGTGGAAAATAATGGATGGATGGATATGCTGTGGGTTCTCCATTCACACTCAAATGGAGAACCTCATGGAGCATATATATATGTATATATATATATATATATATATATATATATATATATATATATATATATATATATATCCATCCATCCATCCATTATCTATCTATCTATATATATTAGGATCGTGGGGGGGGGGTCCTCATGCCCATCTAGGGGAGAACGTCTCGGGCGCTGGGCAGATACACCCAGGACAGGGCGCCAATCCATCACTGGACACACACTCACTCACACAGACACACTCTATATGAGGCAATTTAGAGAATTCAATTGACTTGATCCATGTTTTTGGACTGTGGGAGGAAACCAGAGAACCCAGAGGAAACCCACGCAGACACGGGGAGAACATGGAAACTCACCCAGATAGGGATTAGAACTGGGAATCCCTAGTGCTGAGAGGAGAACATGCTAACCACGTATATATATATATATATATATATATATATATATATATATATATATATATATATATATATATATATATATATAGTAAACGCTAATAAAGACTAAGCAGTGTACAAACAAATACTGATTATAAGTGCATCACGTTGGTTATAATAAATGGCTATTGTTTTTGGCTAATAGCCGTGGTGTAGATCGTCGGGGGTTACAGCAGCACAGTGCACTCCATCATTACTAAGGGTTTTATTAACAGCGCACGCTTCCTTTTATCCACAATCCTTCTTGCGAGACAAGCCGAAGAAAAATCAGCAAAGCTGGCCCGACCACTTTTATTATTTTAGTATTGTGCTCCACATTAATTGAAAACCAAAATGTAATTACACGAAGCCAATTAAATCAGGCCATCTTATTTTAATAGAAAGAAGTCTGGGGTAATTAGACGTTGGAACTCCCCGAGAGCCCGGCTATAATGACGTTCTGCCCGCAGAACAGATCTCAGTCTCTTCCAGCTCACATCGTGAAAAAATCTCTGAGCAGGTCTGCCCCACATCCCCCACTACCCCCCCCCCCCCCCCCCCCGTCCTTCTCAATCAATTTTGAAGGGATGCCATCAAAGAATGGGCGGCACGGTGGCTTAGTGGTTAGCATGTTCTCCTCTCAGCGCTAGGGATTCAATCTGGGTGGAGTTTCCATGTTCTCCCCGTGTCCGCGTGGGTTTCCTCAGGGTTCTCTGGTTTCCTCCAAAAACATGGATCAAGTTCAATTGACTTCTCCAAATTGGCCCATATAGATTGCCCCACTGTGTTAGTGAGTGTGTGTCCAGCAATAGATTACCAGATAATCTAGAAATATATGGGGCAATTTGGAGAACTCAGTTGACTTGATCCATGTTTTTCGACTGTGGGAGGAAAACGGAGAACCCGGAGGAAACCCACGTGGACACGGGGAGAACATGGAAACTCCACCCAGATGGGGATTCGAACCGGGAATCCCTAGCGCTGAGAGGAGAACATAATAACCACTAAACCACCGTGCCGCCGGATACCCTCAATGGACTTATATAATTTTTCAATCGTTAAATACGGGTCACGTGATCATCACACAATCTGTACATGGCTGTCCTACACTGTTGTTGCTGCCCGGCCGTTCAAGGAGGATGAGACCCCCACTGAGTCTTGGTCCTCACAAGGTTTCTCCCTTAAAATATCAACATAACAGGGAGTTTTGTCTTGCCACTGTCGCTTCAGTTTGCTCTTTGGGGGTTTAAAGGCTTATAACTCTGTAAAGCTGCTTTGTGACAATGTTCTATTGTAAAAAAATGCTATATAAATAAATTACTTGAACTTAAACTCAACCACAAGTTTACGAAAGCCCAAAAACATAAATGATATGGTAGAGGCATTGGATTTTGAGGTAAGATGCCATTACTATCATGACAACATGACTAATTGGCGTGAAGCTGTGGTGTAAAGTACGTACAAATAAACCATCCAAAACCTTTCAACATACCTTTCCGAAGCTGCCCTTCCCAATGGCACGGAGAATCTGGAAGTGGTCAAAGTTTACTGAAAGGCAAAGAGACGGGGTGTAAATCCTTTAGAAGTCTTAATACAATGCAGCGATTGATTTACATTCCATTTGGTCATGTGACTGGCGCTTGAAACCAAAGCAACTTACAAATATCCCAACTTGAAGGTTGGGGCCAGAACACGTGGTTGAAACTGCCCCCTGGAGCAATGAGGGTTAACGGTTCCCTCCCACAGTCCAAAAACATGGATCAAGTCAATTGAGTTCTCCAAATTGCCCCATATAGAGTGTGTTTGTGTGAGTGAGTGTGTGCCCAGCGATAGATTGGCGCCCTGTCCTGGGTGTATCTGCCTAGCGCCCGAAACGTTCTCCCTTGGATGGGCATGGGGAACCCCCCCGCGACCCTAATAGAGGATAAAGCTGAAGATAATGAATGAATGAATATATATTTATATATACATATACATATGCAGCGGCACGGTGGCTTAGTGGTTAGCATGTTCTCCTCTCAGCACTAGGGATTCCCGGTTCGAATCCTAATCTGGGTGGAGTTTCTATGTTCTCCCCAAGTCCGCGTGGGTTTCCTCCGGGTTCTCCGGTTTTCTCCCACAGTCCAAAAACATGGATCAATTCAATTGAGTTCTCCAAATTGCCCCATATAGAGTGTGTTTGTGTGAGTGAGTGTGTGCCCAGCGATAGATTTGTGCCCTGTCCTGGGTCTATCTGCCCAGCGCCCGAAACGTTCTCCCCTCGATAGGCATGGGGAACCCCCCGCGAACTTAATAGAGGATAAAGCTGAAGACAATGAATGAATGAATATATATTTATATATATATATATATATATACATATGCAGCGGCACCAATATGGGTGGAGTTCCATGTTCTCCCCGTGTCCACGTGGGTTTCCTCCGGGTTCTCCGGTTTCCTCTCACAGTCCAAAAACATGGATCAAGTCAATTGAGTTCTCCAAATTGCCCCATATAGAGTGTGTCTGTGTGTGTGAGTGTGTGTCCAGTGATAGATTGGTGCCCTGTCCTTGGTGTATCTGCCCAGCGCCCGAGACGTTCTCCCCTGGATGGGCATGGGGAACCCCCCCCCCCTAATAGAGGATAAAGCTGAAGATAATGAATGAATGAATGAATATATATATATATATATATATATATATATATATATATATATATATATATATGTACATATGCAGCGGCACGGTGGCTTAGTGGTTAGCATGTTCTCCTCTCAGCGCTAGGGATTCCCGGTTCGAATCCCAATCTGGGTGGAGTTTCCATGTTCTCCCCAAGTCCGCGTGGGTTTCCTCCGGGTTCTCGGGTTTCCTCCCACAGTCCAAAAACATGGATCAAGTCAATTGAGTTCTCCAAATTGCCCCATATAGAGTGTGTCTGTGTGAGTGAGTGTGTGTCCAGTGATAGATTGGCGTCCTGTCCTGGGTGTATCTGCCCAGCGCCCAAAACGTTCTCCCCTGGATGGGCATGGGAACCCCCCCCCCGCGACCCTAAAAGAGGATAAAGTGGGAGATAATGGATGGATGGATATATGCATATTAGGGAGGGGCATCAAGCAAGAAAGGCAGTTTAAAAGAGATTCCATGGCAGATAAAATCATTCAAGTTTTATCATCATACTGGACCCTTCTCCAACCAGCTTCCACAATCAGAACTCTACAACTGATTCAGAACTCTGCAGCCCGACTCGTGTTCAACCACCCAAGTGAACTCATGGGACTCCACCTCTCCTCTCTCTCCATTGGCTCCCTGTAGCTGCTGCATTCAGTACAAGACACTGTCTCTGATCTACAGGACCATCTCTGGATCTGCCCCCTCTTACCTTCACTCTAGATTTCCAAAATACACTCCGACTCGTTCACTAGGTTCTAGTGATGAATGTCTCCTGGTGGTTCCACCTTACCGAGGAGCTAATTCTCACTCACTCTGGTTTCCTCCCACAGTCCAAAAACATAGATTACAAGGTTAAGAGAATGTTCTAATCCCGAATCGCAATCTGGGTGGAGTTTCCATGTTCTCCCAACGTCTGTGTTGGTTTCCTGTGGGTTCTGAGGTTTCCTTCCACAGTCCAAAAACATGGATCACAAGGTTAAGAGAATGTTCTAATCCCGAATCGCAATCTGGATGGATTTTCGTGATGTCATGTCTTATGTCTGTGTTTCCTTCCACAGTCCAAAAACATGGATTACAAGGTTAAGAGAATGTTCTAATCCCGAATCGCAATCTGGGTGGAGTTTCCATGTTCTCCCTATGTCTGTGTGGGTTTCCTCCGGGTTCTGCGGTTTGAATTCCCAGCCTTCTTGTTTCGTGTACTTCCTCCAAAGACAAGTGTTCTATTTAGCTTCTCTGCAGAAATGTTGCCATCAACTTCAAAACATGTAATTAGAAGACAGAAGGAGAGAAACTACCCCTCTGGGCTGACACTCCACAGCCGGGCAACTTCTGTCTGTTTTATCGAGGCCGAATCAATGTCGTCTTAAGTGCACACTTTTCTCACTCGCCCCGTGTCTGCGTGGTTTTCCTCCGGGTTCTCGGGTAGTTAGGTTTGAATCCCAATCGGGGTGGCGTTTGCATTTTCCCCAAAATGGATAACCTTGCATTACAAGGTTAAGTGAATGTTCTAATCTCGAATCCTAACCTGTGTGGTTTTCCTCTGGGTTCTCCTCGAATTTGCCTGCGACCCTAGTGGAGGATTAAGTGACAGATGATTGAATGATATATTTTAATGGGCGGCACGGTGGCTTAGTGGTTAGCATGTTCTCCTCTCAGCGCTGGAAAGTTAGTTTTAAATCCCAATCGGGGTGGCGATTGCATTTTCCCAAAATGGATAACCTTGGATTGCAAGGATAAGTGAATGTTCTAATTGCGAATCGCAATCTGGGTGGAGTTTCCAAGTTTTCCCTGTGTCTGTGTGGGTTTCCTCTGGGTTCTGCGGTTTCCTACCACAGTCCAAAAGCATGGCTTACAAGATTAAGTGAATGTTCTAATCCCGAATCCCAATCTAGGTGGAGTTTCCATGTTCTCCCAACGTCTGTGTGGGTTTCCTGTGGGGTCTGCGGTTTCCAACCGAAGTTCAAAAGCATGGATTACAAGGTTAAGAGAATGTTCTAATCCCGAATCGCAATCTGGGTGGAGTTTCCATGTTCTCCCAACGTCTGTGTGGGTTTCCACTAGGTTCTGCGGTTTCCTACCACAGTCCAAAAGCATGGCTTACAAGATTAAGTGAATGTTCTAATCCCGAATCCCAATCTAGGTGGAGTTTCCATGTTCTCCCAACGTCTGTGTGGGTTTCCTGTGGGGTCTGCGGTTTCCAACCGAAGTTCAAAAGCATGGATTACAAGGTTAAGAGAATGTTCTAATCCCGAATCGCAATCTGGGTGGAGTTTCCATGTTCTCCCAACGTCTGTGTGGGTTTCCACTAGGTTCTGCGGTTTCCTACCACAGTCCAAAAGCATGGCTTACAAGATTAAGTGAATGTTCTAATCCCGAATCCCAATCTAGGTGGAGTTTCCATGTTCTCCCAACGTCTGTGTGGGTTTCCTGTGGGGTCTGCGGTTTCCAACCGAAGTTCAAAAGCATGGATTACAAGGTTAAGAGAACGTTCTAATCCCGAATCGCAATCTGGGTGGAGTTTCCATGTTCTCCCAACGTCTGTGTGGGTTTCCACTAGGTTCTGCGGTTTCCTACCACAGTCCAAAAACATAGATTACAAGGTTAAGAGAATGTTCTAATCCCGAATCGCAATCTGGATGGATTTTCGTGATGTCATGTCGCAATCGCAATCTGGGTGGAGTTTCCATGTTCTTCCAACGTCTGTGTGGGTTTCCTCCCACAGTCCAAAAAAAAAGATTTCCCACAGAAATCTCCGGATTTCCTCCCACAGTCCAAAAACATGGATCACAAGGGTAAGTGAATGTTCTAATCTCAAATCCTAATCTGGGTGGAGTTTCCATGTTCTCCCTATGTCTGTGTGGGTTTCCTCCGGGTTCTCCGGTTTGAAGTCGGTTTGAATTCCCAGCCTTCTTGTTTCGTGTACTTCCTCCAAAGACAAGTGGCCGATTTAGCTTCTCAGCAGAAACGTTGCTATCAACCTCAAAACATGTAATTAGAAGACAGAAGGAGAGAAACTACCCCTCTGGGCTGACACTCCACAGCCGGGCAACTTCTGTCTGTTTCATCGAGGCCGAATCAATGTCGTCTTAAGTGCACACTTTTCTCACTCGCCGCCGCTCGCTTTGTGCAAACAACCAAAATGATCACATTACGCGATACGTTTTTCGTGTCGGGCCTTATCGGCGCTTCAGAGTTGTGGATATCAGCTCTGCAGGAGCCGGAAAAATCGTTTATTCAGCAGTCCAGCCAAAGGCCTGCAGCGAAGAGCAGACAACAAAGCCTGTGGGGGTACTATTGGGGTTCTGAGCATTAGAGAACAGAGTACACAGTATGTACTTTAGAACACAAACAGATGGACTACAGTCTGGAATTGGAGATTTACAAAGTCCATCAGTGTTGGTTCTCTGTTCTCTGTTGGTCAGGAGCATCACAGAACAGGTATCATTTGGGTGGTGGATTGTTTCTTGGCAGTTCTGCAGTGACACTGATGTGGTGAGGGGGGTTCTAGTGTAGTTTCATTTCTCCAACTCAGTCACACTGCTGGGATAGGAATAATGCCCCCACCAAATAATCCCTGCTCTGTGGTGGTACTATTGGGGTTCTGACCATTAGAGAACAAAGGCGTGTCCAACCTTTTGATTGATTCTGTATGTTTTTAACATGTTTTTATAGAGGAGCATCATGGTGGCTTGGTGATTAGCTTGTCTGCCTTAGCGCTGGGGATCCAAGTTCGAATCCCAATCTGGGTGGAGTTTCCATGTTCTCCCCGTGTCCACGTGGGTTTCCTCCGGGTTCTCCGGTTTCCTCCCACAGTCCAAAAACATGGATTCAAAGTGAAATGGCTATTCTTAATTGTCTCTATATGGTGTGTGAGAGAGAGTGTGTGCCCAGTGATGGATTGGCGTCCTGTCCTGGGTGGATGGATGGACGTTTTAAGGGGCTTGGTGGTTAGCATGTTCTCCTCTCAGCACTAGGGAGTCCCGGTTCGAATCCCAATCTGGGTGGAGTTTCCATGTTCTCCCCGTGTCCGCGTGCGTTTCCTCCGGGTTCTCCGGTTTCCTCCCACAGTCCAAAAACATGGATCAAGGTCAATTGAATTGTCCAAATTGCCCCATATAGAGTGTGTCTGTGTGAGTGAGTGTGTGCCCAGTGATAGATTGGCGCCCTGTCCTGGGTGTATCTGCCCAGCGCCTGAAACGTTCTTTGCTGGATGGGCATGGAGAACCCTCCCCCCGTGTCCCTATTAGAGGATAAAGCAGAAAATAATGGATGGATGGATGAATAAATGATATACAACTATTCTCCTCTCAGCACTAGGGATTCCCAGTTCGAATCCCAATCTGGGTGGAGTTTCCATGTTCTCCCAATGTCCACGTGGGTTTCCTCCGGGTTCTCCAGTTTTCTCCCACAGTCCAAAAAACATGCATTCAAAGTGAACTGGCTGCTCTACATTGCCCCTATATAGTCTGTGTGAGTGAGTGTGGGTCCAATGATGGCTTGGCGCTCCGTCCTGGGTGTATCTGCAACATGCAATTACGCGATACGTATTTTTCGTCTGGCCTTATCTGCGCTTCAGAGTTGTTGAATATCAGCTCTGCCGGGGCCGGGAGAAATCGGTTATTCAGCAGTCCAGCCAAAGGCCTGCACCGAAGAGCAGACAACAAAGCAGATTGCATTACGATTCCGAACGCCTGCGTGCATTCCCTTTTATCTGCGAGATGGCGGCTTTCTGCCGTCGGTCCTGATAAATCAGTGCTTTCTCTCCCATAACGCTACCATCAAGGGAGATGAAGAACAAAACACTGGAAGATACTCATCGATCTGACCTTTTCTCTTTGTCTGTCAACATGGCTTTATTCTTCAAGACGCGATGTTCTGTGCATTCGGCTCCCTAAAGGTTCGGCGAATTAATAGCAATGTTCCGCTTTTAGGTAAGGCAGCAGAATTAATTCCCTGTATGCATCCAGCTCACCTTAAATAACTTCTTACCTTAAAGTTACTGCTGCTGTAAGTTTCATTTCTCCACCTCAGTCACACTGCTGGGATAGGAATAATGCCCCCACCAAATAACCCCTGCTCTGTGGTGGTACTATTGGGGTGCTGAGCATTAGAGAACAGAGTACACAGTATGTACTGTAGAACAAACAGATGGACTACAGAATGGAATTAGAGAACTACAAAGTCCATCTGTTCTCCCCGTGTCCGTTGCGCCTCTCTACATCATTCATCCATTAACTTCCGCTTCATCCTCTATTAGGGTCGCGGGTGGGGGGGGGGGTTCCCCATGCCCATCCAGGGGAGAACGTTTCGGGCGCTGGGCAGATACTCCCAGGACAGGACGCCAATGTATCACTGGACACACACTCACTCACACAGACACACTCTATATGGGGCAATTTGGAGAATTCAATTGACCTTGATCCATGTTTTTGGACTGTGGGAGGAAACCGGAGGAAACCCACGCGGACACGCGGAGAACATGGAAACTCCACCCAGATTGGGATTCGACCCTAGAGCATTAAGAGATGGATCTGCGAACCACTACACCATTGGGTGTGTTCCATGTTCTCCCCGTGTCCGCGTGGGTTTCCTCCAGGTTCTCCGGTTTCCTCCCACAGTCCAAAAACATGGATCAAGGTCAATTGAATTCTCCAAATTGCCCCATATGGAGTGTGTCTGTGTGAGTGTGAGTGTGCCCAGAGATAGAGTGGCGTCCTGTCCTGGGTGTATCTGCCCAGCGCCCGAGACGTTCTCCCCTGGATGGGCATGGGGAACCCCACCGCGACCCTAGTAGAGGATAAAGCGGAAGATAATGGATGGATGGAAATAATGTATTGTTTATCACACAGTGATACAAATGTGAAGTACTCAGAGGTGTTTGTTATTGTCAATAATTTCACGGCTGGATAAATGACTTAGCCAATCAGAATTTAGGACCTGAACTACATGTTTTATAAGAGAATATAGTAACTATAGTGTTTCCACTGATAAATATTCTGGGTAGAAAAGCACATGGTGTAAAGTAAACTTTCTAAACTCAGGTAAAAGGAAAGAATGATTACGTTAGTGGAAACTTTGTCATGGCCGCTTCTTCAACCTTGAATGAAATGCCTTTGAACATCTCTGTGAAATGACGTACAGATTTCAAAAGAGTCTGAGATGATGCAGCAACAACTCAGCACCGCTTCAGAGTCCTAAACGCATTAAAAGAGACTTTTCATGGTTGAAAGGTTGCTTGATTACTTTTTTACCTGGATTTTATTCACACAATTACATTAACATGCCCTTCAATTCTAAGTTACTCAGCAGGATGGAAAACATTCTAAAAAGCAACCAACAGTGACCGCATCTGAAAATCCTACCCTGAATTATTGCATTTATACAACCAATCTATCACTGAGCACACTCACTCACTCAGATATATATATATATATATACACACACACACACACACACACACACACATGGATATTCATATATATACATCCATCCATCCTTTATTTTCCGCCCATCCAGGGGAGAACGTCTTGGGCGCTGGGCAGATACACCCAGGACAGGGCGCCAATCTATCACTGGACACACACTCACTCACACAGACACACTCTATATGGGGCAATTTGGAGAACACGGGGAGAACATGGAAAGTCCACCGAGATTGGGATTCAACCCAGGAATCTCTATCACTGAGAGCACTGATATATACACACACATACACACACACACATTATATATACATATATATTCATTCATTCATTATCTTCCGCTTTATCCTCTATTAGGGTTGCGGTGGGGTTCCCCATGCCCATCCAGGGGAGAACGTTTCGGGCGCTGGGCAGATACACCCAGGACAGGACGCCAATCCATTGCTGGGCACACACTCACTCATACACACACACACACATATACATATATATATATATATATATATATATATATATATATATATATTTATATATATATTCACAGTTCGAATCCCAATCTGGGTGGAGTTTCCATGTTCTCCCCGTGTCTGAGTGGGTTTACTCCGGGTTCTCAGGTTTCCTCCCACAGTCCAAACAGTCTCCAAATTGCCCCATATAGAGTGTGTCTGTGTGTGTGAGTGAGTGTGTGCACAGTGATAGATTGGTGTCCTGTCCTGGGTGTATCTGCCCAGCGCCCGAAACGTTCTCCCCTGGATGGGCATGGGGAACCCCCCCCACGACCCTAAAATAGGATAAAGCGGAAGATAATGGATGGATGGAAATTGCCCCTATATGTATGAATATATGTGTGTAAGGGGCAAATCCCAGTAGAGGATTACAATAATCAAGGAATGATTGTATTGTTGTAAACTCTGTTAAAACCCCAAACTTTAGAATTCCTCACATCACTTCAACACATTCATGGCAGATAGAGCTGGAAAAACTGCGCCAGTCGAAATCAGGAGGCTGTGTGCTTCAGCGATCACAGCTCCCTCGTGCAAATACAGCTATTTACGTCCCATCTGCCTCTGAATGCTACACTGAACTTTAAATATGGTGGCATGTCGATGGAGCGCCAGATAGCAAAGTGCATGAATCCACTGTAGTGACATCACGGCAGAATTAACCGAAATGGAACTCATCAAAATGATTACGTAATATAAACATAATTGCAGTGATCAGGATTGCTGTAAACATTCATTCATTATCTCCCGCTTTATCCTCTATTAGGGTCGCGGTGGGGTTCCCCATGCCCATCCAGGGGAGAACGTTTCGGGCGCTGGGCAGATACACCCAGGACAGGACGCCAATCTATCACTGGACACACACTTACTCACACAGACACACTCTATATGGGGCAATTTGGAGAACTCAATTGGCTTGATCCATGTTTTTGGACTGTGGGAGGAAACCGGAGAACCCGGAGGAAACCCATGCGGACACGGGGAGAACATGGAAACTCCACCCAGATTGGGATTCGAACCGGGAATCTCTAGTGCTGAGAGGAGAACATGCTAACCACTAAACCACCATGCCGCCTTGCTGTAAACAGTGTTGTATTATTTTTTAAGTCTGCATCATGTTCATTCATCCATCCATTATCTTCCTCATGACCTTTAATAGGGTCGTGGGGGGGTTCCACATGCCCATCCAGGGGAGAACATTTCGGGCACTGGGCAGACACAGGACAGGGTGCCAATCTATCACTGGGCACACACTCACTCACACAGACAAACTCTGTATGGGGCAATGTGGAGAATTCAATTGACCTTGATCCATGTTTTTGGACTGTGGGAGGAAACCCACGGGGACACGGGGAGAACATGGAAACCTGGATCTCCAGCGACAAGAGAGAGTGTGCTAACCACTAAGCCACCATGTTGTTATGACCATAATTAGCACTTTGTGTTTGTGTTCTACAGTACATACTGTGTACTCTGTTCTCTAATGCTCAGAACCCCAATAGTACCACCACAGAGCAGGGGTTATTTGGTGGGGGCATTATTCCTATCCCAGCAGTGTGACTGAGGTGGAGAAATGAAACTCCACTAGAACCCCCTCACCACATCAGTGTCACTGCAGAACCGACAAGAAACAATCCACCACCCAAATGATACCTGTTATGCTCCTGACCAACAGAGAACCAACAAGGACTAACAACAACAAAGAACACAGATGTTCTACAGTCTGGAATTGTAGAACTACAAAGTCCATCTATATGATAAGTGGAGGAAATAGAGGATGGAGCAAGAAGGGGGCGTGTCCAAACTTTTGACTGGTACCGTAGATAAGGGCTGCTGTATTTTGTTTAAAGTGCTACAGAAATCCATCCATTATCTTCCGCTTTGTCCTCTTTTAGGGTCGCGGGGGGGGAAGGTTCCCCATGCCCATCCAGGGGAGAACGTCTCAGGCGCTGGGCAGATACACCCAGGACAGGGTGCCAATCTATCACTGGATACACACTCACACAGACACACTCTATATGGGGCAATTTGGAGAACTCAATTGACTTGATCCATGTTTTTGGACTGTGGGAGGAAACCGGAGAACCCGTAGGAAGCCCACGTGGACACGGGGAGAACATGGAAACTCCACCCAGATGGGGATTGGAACCGGGAATCCCTAGCGCTGAGAGGAGAACACTATGGCTTAACCACTAAGCTATAGTGCCGCCTAGCTACAGAAATCAAATAGGATTTTACATTCACTCAGAAATATAGAAGGTTCTAAAGGTTTCAGAAGGTTCTAAAGGTTTCAGTGCTCCGTACTGTACACAGAGAAGTGAAGATCCTATTACCAACCTGATGCCAATAAAGTGGCAGATAAGATACTTCTTACTCTGCAGTTCCATTATCCAGCTGAGGAGGGCAAATGAAAGTGGATGAGGCTGCAGTGTTGACTGGCGTGATTCCGACTGGGTCAAAGCCAAAGTGTGCGTGAAGCAAAGCGGCGTTCTGAAGCACCAGCTAATGGGTTTCATCAAGAAAAGTGCTTACTAATGGAAGCAGCAGGAACGCTATTACAGCGGAATGAAAGACTCCATTTGTCAAAAAAACATATTTATACATCATTTATATTTATATATTTTGGATCGCAAATATCAGAATCCCAATCCAACTAAAGTGGCGGCACGGTGGCTTAGTGGTTAGCACGTTCTCCTCTCAGCTCTTGGGATTCCCGGTTCGAATCCCCATCTGGGTGGAGTTTCCATGTTCTCCCTGTGTCTGCGTGGGTTTCCTCCGGGTTCTCCGGTTTTCCGATTTCTGTTTGGAGTTTGCATGTTCTCCCTAATCGCTAATCTCTTTCTTTCATAGTCCAAAGAAAATAACAAGACAACCTGCCTTATTTTATATGTGTGTGAGTGTGTGTGTGTGTGTGTGTGTGTGTGTGTGTGTGTGTGTGTGTGTGTAAGGGATTGCATGATGGTATAGCAAGTACAGTTTTCACTTAATGCAATAAGATATCAACAGGAACATTTCTGTGTGGAGTTTGCATGTTCTCCCTAATCGATTTCTCTTATAGTCCAAAGACAATAACAAGACAACCTGCCTTATTTTATGTGTGTGAGTGTGTGTGTGTGTGTGTGTGTGTGTGTGTGTGTGTGTGTGTGTTTGCATGTTCCCCCTAATCTCTAATCTCTTTCTCTCACAGTCCAAAGACAATATTAATAATAATAATAATAATAATAATAATAATAATAATAATAATATATATGTGTGTGTGTGTGTGTGTGTGTGTGTGTATAACTGATTGCATGATGGTATAGCAGGTACATTTTACATGTAAAGCAATAAGATATCAACAGGAACAATTCTGTGTGGAGTTTGCATGTTCTCCCTAATCTATTTCTCTTATAGTCCAAAGACAATAACAAGACAACTTGCCTTGCCATGTTCCTTATTTTATATATATGTGTGTTTGTGTGTGTTTGCATGTTCTCCCTAATCTCTAAATTGGTTCTCTCATAGTCCAAAGACAATAACAAGACAACTTGCCTTATTTTATATATTTGTGTGTGTGTGTGTGTGTGTGTGTTTGTTTGCATGTTCTCCCTAATCTCTTATCTGTTTCCATCATAGTCTCATAGTCCAAAGACCCTAACAAGACAACATACCTTATTTTGTGTGTGTGCGTGTGTGTGTGTGTGTGTGTTTGTTTGCATGTTCTCCCTAATCTCTAATCTCTTTCTCTCATAGTCCAAAGACAATAACAAGACAACTTGCCTTATTTTATGTATGTGTGTGTGTGTGTGTGTGTGTGTGTGTGTGTGTTTGTTTGCATGTTCTCCCTAATCTCTAATCTCTTTCTCTCATAGTCCAAAGACAATAACAACATACTTTATTTTGTGTGTGTGTGTGTTTGTGTTTGTTTGCATGTTCTCCCTAATCTCTAATCTCTTTCTCTCATTGTCTCATAGTCCAAAGACACTAACAAGACAACATGCCTTATTTTGTGTGTGTGTGTGTGTGTGTGTGTTTGTTTGCATGTTCTCCCTAATCTCTGATCTCCTTCTCTCACAGTCCAAAGACAATAACAAGACAAATTGCCTTATTTTATATATATGTGTGTGTGTGTGTGTGTGTGTGTGTGTGTGTGTTTGTTTGCATGTTCTCCCTAATCTCTAATCTGTTTCTCTCATAGTCTCATAGTCCAAAGACCCTAACAAGACAATATACCTTATTTTGTGTGTGTGTGTGTGTGTTTGTTTGCATGTTCTCCCTAATCTCTGATCTCCTTCTCTCACAGTCCATAGACACTCCGATGTGCTGAATTAGAACCCCTAAATTGCCGCTAAGTGTGAATGTGTGCACGGATGTGTTAGATTGTTTGTATGCATTGCTACAGACTACCGAGTTGTTATGGAAACCAGCGATCCGATCTGAATCCATCCGTGCAGCAGAGTTGCACCGATATTACCTCAACCTGAAAATTAAGGTCAGGATAATGAAACTATGAGAACGTCTAAATAAGACGAGATATTGTCTTTAGCTGTAATAAGGTTATAGTTAAGCCTCTGTCTGAGCGTCAGCTGAGGCTCTGACTGGAGAACCTTGGAATTAAAGCGTTGTACTTACTCATACTTAATTATTACGTATTTTAAAAATTCTTCCTACATACAATGCACAGCATCTGATACTTCTTTATTCTCTGTGATTCATTTCTCAAGGATTTTTTGCAAAAACCCTGACTCAGGTCATCTGAAGGTGTGCGGAGTTTCTCGTTCATGTCTGGCTACTCTCTATTCAGCTCTTTGTAAATGCTCTACTTAAAAAATAGAATACTGAATTTGCTCACGTCTGTGGGTCTGCATTGTGTTTGCCATCAAGACCTTTATTTTGACATTAAACCATTTAATTTTAAAATCTACTTCATCAAATGAGGGATGCAGTATTATCTATCTTCATCTCAACTGGGAATCGAACCAGGGGCCTTCTTATTGTAGCACTGAGTGTATTTATCCATTTTTCAAAGTTATACATCCATCCATCCATTATCTTCCACTTTTCCTCTATTAGGGTCGCAGGGGGGTTCCCCATGCCCATACAGGGGAGAACGTTTCGGGCGCTGGGCAGATACACCCAGGACAGGACACCAATCTATCACTTGGCACACATTTACTCACACAGACACACTCTATATGGGGCAATTTGGAAAATTCAGTTGACCATGATCCATGTTTTTTGACTGTGGGAGGAAACCGGTGAACCCGGAGGAAACCCACATGGACACGGGGAGAACATGGAAACTCCACCCAGATTGGGATTCGAACCGGGAATCCCTAGTGCTGAGAGGAGAACATGCTAACTACTAAGCCACCATGCTGCCCTTGAATTAGTTATCGATCCATCCATTATCTTCCGCTTTATCCTGTATTAGGGTCGCGTGGGGGGGGGGGGGGGGGTTAGTTCCCCAGCGCTGAGAGGAGAACATGCTAACCACTAAGCCACAGTGCCATCCTGAATTAGTTATCTATCCATACATCATCTTCCGCTTTATCCTCTACTAGGGTCGGGGGGGGGTTCCCCATGCCCATCCATGGGAGAATGTTTCGGGCGCTGGACAGATACACCCAGGACAGGGTGCCCATCTATCACTTGGCACACACACACAGACACACTCTATATGGGGCAATTTGGAAAATTCAGTTGACCATGATCTATGTTTTTTGACTGTGGGAGGAAACCGGAGAACCCGGAGGAAACCCAAGTGGACACGGGGAGAACATGGAAACTCCACCCAGATTGGGATTCGAACCGGGAATCCCTAGTGCTGAGAGGAGAACATGCTAACCACTAAGCCACCGTGCCGTCCTGAATTAGTTATCTATCCATCCATTATCTTCCACTTTCCTCTATTAGGGTCGCAGGGGTGGGGGGGGGTTCCCCATTCCCATCCAGGGGAGAATGTTTCGGGCGCTGGGCAGATACACCCAGGACAGGGTGCCCATCTATCGCTGGGCGCACACTCACTCACACTGAAACACTCTATATGGGGCAATTTGGAAAATTCAGTTGACCATGATCCATGTTTTTGGACTGTGGGAGGAAACTGAAAAACCCGGAGGAAACCCACATGGACACAGGGAGAACATGGAAACTCCACCCAGATTGGGATTCGAACCGGGAATCCCTAGCGCTGAGAGGAGAACATGCTAACCACTAAACCACCGTGAATTAGTTATCGATCCATCCATTATCTTCCTCTTTATCCTGTATTAGGGTCGCGTGGGGGGGGGGGGGGGGGGGGGGGGTTAGTTCCCCATACCCATCCAGGGGAGAACGTTTCGGGCGCTGGGCAGATACACCAGGACAGGGTGCCCATCTATCACTGGGCACACACTTACTCACACAGACACACTCTATATGGGGTAATTTGGAAAATTCAATTGACTTGATCCATGTTTTTGGACTGTGGGAGCAAACCGGAGAACCCGGAGGGAACCCACGTGGACACGGGGAGAACATGGAAACTCCACCCAGACTCTGGTGATGAATCTATACCTCCAGCACATGGGTTCTGATCAAGTCCTGTCAGACCTTCAAAGTGCTGGACGCCAACGGTATGTCATTCTACGTCTCAAATGCGGTACGTTTTGATGCTCCACCACGTTGTGCTTGGCATTTTGAAAAGGCAGCCGCATTCTCAAAGGAAGCCAAGCTGAGCGTCACTATCAGCAGAAGTTAAGGCCATTGTCCTGCTAATTATACTGATTATCTCCACTGATTACAAAGTAATAGTGGCTTGTGGCAGCGATATTAAAGGTGTTGGAGTATCGACTGCTCTAGCCGCAGCACTGGCGAGCTGCCCTCATTCCGACCGGATTGCTTTTGCTCTCGCACACTGTAAACGCCGAAGGTTCCGTCTGAAATAGCCGTGCTGATCTGTCCGGATCGACGAGACGCGTCTCCGTCACTCACCTCAGGCCACGGCAGAAGCCTCGAATGTGCATCTCTCAAATATTCGCCCAAATGAGAACCGAATGTCATAAATAAAGCCGAGTTGAGGGAACACGAGCACGGGCAACATTTTGGCCGGGCTGCGAAAACACGGATTCTAATGAGCGTCGGCTTCCATCTGGTTGAGTCATGAAACTATTTGCAGACTAAAAATGAGCAAAGCTTGGAGGGAACGAACCCGCAGCTTGAGAGCCCACAGAGGAAGTCATTAGGAACTATCCTGGGATGAAGATGTCGAGTTCAGTTCTGCCCCGCAGCTTATTCTGAGTAATGATAATGGCCACATCGGGCCACACTGCCTCCTTTCTGCATAAACACACACACACCAGCACACAGGGGCCCCTCCGTTTTGAACAAAGCTCCAGATTTATCGCTTCATTTATTAACATGGGTGTTAATTGCTACTAGGTGCCGCAGGATAGAACATCCTTGTTGCAGATGTTTTTATTCGAAGCAACATACAAATATCAGTGGATTTGGGCTTCGAGTTGGACTCACACAACAATTAGTCTGCAATGAGGGTTTGGGGCCCAAACTAACATTGCGGGGCCCATTCCCGCTTCGAATCCCAATCTGGGTGGAGTTTCCATGTTCTCCCTGTGTCCATGTGGGGTTCTCCGGTTTCCTCCCACAGTCCAAATACATGGATCAAGATCAATTGAATTCTCCAAAATTGCCCCATATAGAGTGTGTCTGTGTGAGTGAGTGTGTGCCCAGAGATAGATTGGCGCCCTGTCCTGGGTGTATCTGCCCAGCGCCCGAAACGTTCTCCTCTGGATGGGCGTGAGGAACCCCCCCGCGACCCTAGTAGAGGATGAAGCGGAAGATACTAGGATTTGGCAATTCCATGGATATGGAGGCGGCATGTTGGCTTAGTGGTTAGCATGTTCTCCTCTCAGCACTAGGGATTCTGGTTCGAATCCCAATCTGGGTGGAGTTTCCATGTTCTCCACGCGTCCATGTGGCTTTCCTCCGGGTTCTTCGGTTTCCTCCCACAGTCCAAAAACATGGATCAAGATCAATTGAGTTCTCCGAATTGCCCGATATAGAGTGTGTCTGTGTGAGTGAGTGTGCGCCCATCGATAGATTGGCGTCCTGTCCTGGGTGTATCTGCCCAGCACCCGAAACGTTCTCCCCTGGATGGGCATGGGGAACCCCCCCGCGACCCTAGTAGAGGATGAAGCGGAAGATAATGGATGGATGGGTTCTATCCTCCACCCTTAACAAGGCAAGTCGAGATGCTCAGTACTATCGCACATCGGGCCACACTGCCTCCTTTCTGCATAAACACACACACACCAGCACACAGGGGCCCCTCCGTTTTGAACAAAGCTCCAGATTTATCGCTTCATTTATTAACATGGGTGTTAATTGCTACTAGGTGCCGCAGGATAGAACATCCTTGTTGCAGATGTTTTTATTCGAAGCAACATACAAATATCAGTGGATTTGGGCTTCGTGTTGGACTAACACAACAATTAGTCTGCAATGAGGGTTTGGGGCCCAAACTAACATTGCGGGGCCCATTCCCGCTTCGAATCCCAATCTGGGTGGAGTTTCCATGTTCTCCCTGTGTCCACGTGGGGTTCTCCGATTTCCTCCCACAGTCCAAATACATGGATCAAAATCAATTGAATTCTCCAAAATTGCCCCATATAGAGTGTGTCTGTGTGAGTGAGTGTGTGCCCAGAGATAGATTGGCGCCCTGTCCTGGGTCTATCTGCCCAGCGCCCGAAACGTTCTCCTCTGGATGGGCATGAGGAACCCCCCCGTGACCCTAGTAGAGGATGAAGCGGAAGATACTAGGATTTGGCAATTCCATGGATAGGGAGGCGGCATGTTGGCTTAGTGGTTAGCATGTTCTCCTCTCAGCACTAGGGATTCTGGTTCGAATCCCAATCTGGGTGGAGTTTCCATGTTCTCCACGCGTCCATGTGGCTTTCCTCCGGGTTCTTCGGTTTCCTCCCACAGTCCAAAAACATGGATCAAGATCAATTGAGTTTTCCGAATTGCCCGATATAGAGTGTGTCTGTGTGAGTGAGTGTGCGCCCATCGATAGATTGGCGTCCTGTCCTGGGTGTATCTGCCCAGCGCCCGAAACGTTCTCCCCTGGATGGGCATGAGGAACCCCCCCGCAACCCTAGTAGAGGATGAAGCGGAAGATAATGGATGGATGGGTTCTATCCTCCACCCTAAACAAGGCAAGTCGAGATGCTCAGCACTATCGCACATCGGGCCACACTGCCTCCTTTCTGCATAAACACACACACACCAGCACACAGGGGCCCCTCCGTTTTGAACAAAGCTCCAATTGCTACTAGGTGCCGCAGGATAGAACATCCTTGTTGCAGATGTTTTTATTCGAAGCAACATACAAATATCAGTGGATTTGGGCTTCGTGTTGGACTAACACATTAATTAGTCTGCAATGAGGGTTTGGGGCCCAAACTAACATTGCGGGGCCCATTCCCGCTTCGAATCCCAATCTGGGTGGAGTTTCCATGTTCTCCCTGTGTCCACGTGGGGTTCTCCGATTTCCTCCCACAGTCCAAATACATGGATCAAAATCAATTGAATTCTCCAAAATTGCCCCATATAGAGGGTGTCTGTGTGTGAGTGTGTGCCCAGAGATAGATTGGCGCCCTGTCCTGGACGGCACGGTGGCTTAGTGGTTAGCATGTTCTCCTCTCAGCGCTAGGGATTCCCGGTTCGAATCCCAATCTGGGTGGAGTTTCCATGTTCTCCCCGTGTACGCGTGGGTTTCCTCCGGGTTCTTCGGTTTCCTCCCAAAGGCCAAAAACATGGATCAAGTCAATTGAGTTCTCCAAATTGCCCCATATAGAGTGTGTCTGTGTGAGTGAGTGTGTGTCCAGTGATAGATGGGCACCCTGTCCTGGGTTTATCTGCCCAGCGCCCAAAACGTTCTCCCCTGGATGGGCATGGGGAACTAACCCCCCCCCCCCCCCACGCGACCCTAATACAGGATAAAGCGGAAGATAATGGATGGATCGATAACTAATTCAAGGCGGCACGGTGGCTTAGTGGTTAGCATGTTCTCCTCTCAGCACTAGGGATTCCCGGTTCGAATCCCAATCTGGGTGGAGTTTCCATGTTCTCCCCGTGTACGCGTGGGTTTCCTCCGGGTTCTCCGGTTTCCTCCCACAGTCCAAAAACATGGATCAAGGTCAACTGAATTTTCCAAATTGCCTGAGTGGGTCTGTGTGAGTGAGTGTGTGTCCAGTGATAGATTGTTGTCCTGTCCTGGGTGTATCTGCCCAGCACCCGAAACGTTCTCCTCTGGATGGGCGTGAGGAACCCCCCCGTGACCCTAGTAGAGGACGAAGTGGAAGATAATGGATGGATGGTTTTTATTCGAAGCAACATACAAATATCAGTAGATTTGGGCTTCGTGTTGGACTAACACAACAGTTAGTCTACAATGAGGGTTTGGGGCCCGAACTGGCAACCTTGGTGGTTTGAACCCCTAACCTTCAGACCAATAAAGTGGAAGAACGGTTTCCATGTTCTGTCCATGTGGGTGTACTCTGGGTTCTCCAGTTTCCTTCCACAATCCAAAAACTAGGATTTGGCAATTCCATGGATATGGAGGCGGCATGGTGGCTTAGTGGTTAGCATGTTCTCCTCTCAGCACGAGGGATTCCCGCTTCGAATCCCAATCTGGGTGGAGTTTCCATGTTCTCCCCGTGTCCACGTGGGTTTCCTCCGGGTTCTCCGGTTTCCTCCCACAGTCCAAAAACATGGATCAAGATCAATTGAATTCTCCAAAATTGCCCCATATAGAGTGTGTCTGTGTGTGTCCTGGGTGTATCTGTCCAGCACCCGAAACGTTCTCCCCTGGATGGGCATGAGGAACCCCCCCCCGCGACCCTAATAGAGGATCAAGCTGCAGATAATGGATGGATGGATATATTACCATTATATATAACATGTTTGAATAACACCATATTAAAGTCATCGAGCTCCTCAGCATGTCCTCCATTGGAAGCCTGTCTTTGAAGACACTTTCCTGTGTCTTTTTCTTTGGATAAATTTGCCCAACATTCAAATTAAAAGGCTGTCTATATACTTTTTGGTCGTGTTTGATTGGACGACAGCTGAAACCAGAGACCTGAGGGTGTAATCCTGCTCAGAGCGTCTTCTATAATACATGACTTTGCTGCTGTTTAGGCATCTTTGGACGACGTGTTGAGCAGATGATGTATTCTAAAAGCAGGGCAACTCTGGAAACGGGAACAAAGCAGAGCACTTCTTCCTGACAGCGCTAATAAATGGTCCCTTCCGGAAAGGATGTCCTACTTAAAACGGGCAGGGTTCTAGGAAATTATACTCAACGAGAGCGTGGAGGAGCACCTGCTTACAAAATCAGGCCTGAGACACCATTAAAGACGAGCCGCAACATGACGGACCTTAAAGATGACCTGTTTTCAGATCAGCTCTCATGTCCTGGAATCTTTTTAAGTCTGTTGCTGTACAGTATGGAGCTCACCACCTGCACAACCCCGCCATCGTGGACTAATTAATCTCTGCCTTTTGGTTTTTCCATAAAAACTAGCAACTCCATCCATTATCTTCCGCTTTATCCTCTACTAGGGTAATGGGGAAGGGGGGGAGGGCTCCCCATGCCCATCCAGGGGAGAACATTTTGGGCGCTGGGCAGACACACCCAGGACAGGACGCCAATCTATCACTGGGCACACACTCACTCACTCACACAGACACACTCTATATGGGGCAATTTGGAGAATTCAACTGACCTTGATCCATGTTTTTGGACTGTGGGAGGAAACCGGAGAACCCGGAGGAAACCCACGCGGACACGGGGAGAACATGGAAACTCCACCCAGATTGGGATTGGAACTGGGAATCGCTAGTGCTGAGAGGAGAACATGCAAACCACTAAGCCACCGTGCCACAATTCAAGAAACAATCCATCCATCTATTATTTTCCGCTTTGTCCTCTACTAGGGTCGCAGGGGGGGGGGGGGGGGGTCCACATGCCCATCCAGGGGAGAACATTTTGGGCGCTGGGCAGATACACCCAGGACAGGACGCCAATCTATCACTGGGAACACAAACACACAATTTGAAGAATTCAATTGACCCGGAGGAAACCCATGTGGACACGGGGAGAACATGGAAACTCCACCCAGATTGGGATTTGAATGGGAATCCCTAGTGCTGAGAGGAGAACATGCTAACCACTAAGCCACCGTGCCGCAATTCAAGGAACAATCCATCCATCTATTATCTTCCGCTTTGTCCTCTACTAGGGTCGCGGTGAGGTTCCTCATGCCCATCCAGGGGAGAACGTTTTGGGCGCTGGGCAGATACACCCAGGACAGGACGCCAATCTATCACTTTGGAACACAAACACACAATTTGGAGAATACAATTGACCCAGAGGAAACCCATGTGGACACGGGGAGAACATGGAAACTCCACCCAGATTGGGATTCGAACCGGGAATCCCTAGTGCTGAGAGGAGAACATGCTAACCACTAAGCCACCCTGCCGCCCATTATTAACGGCTACCTGCAAAAAAATTGACATGAATCAGACTTTTAGATAGTGGCACAGTGGTGTAGTAATTAGCGCCATCCACTGCACAGCGTTTGAATCCCAATCTGGGTGGAGTTTTCATGTTCTCCCCATGTCCACGTAGGTTACCTCCGGGTTCTCCGCTTTCCTTCCACAGTCCAAAAACAAGGATTTGGCAATTCCATGGATATGGAGGCGGCATGGTGGCGTAGTGGTTAGCACGTTCTCCTCAGCGCTAGGGATTCCTGCTTCAAATCCCAATCTGGGTGGAGTTTCCATGTTCTCCCCGTGTCCGCATGGGTTTCCTCTGGGTTCTCCGGTTTCACCCCACAGTCCAAAAACAGGATCAAGGTCAATTGAGTTCTCCAAATTGCCCCATATAGAGTGCGTCTGTGTGAGTGAGTGTGTGTCCAGTGATAGATTGGCGTCCTGTCCTGGGTGTATCTACCCAGCGCCCGAAACGTTCTCCCCTGGATGGGCATGGGGAACCCCCCCCCCGTAAGAAAATGGATGGATGGATGGAGTCAGATATGACGTACGAATAACTGTAATTGTTCTGGGATTTTTCTTTTCACAGTAATAATAAATACAGTAACATTTTTCGCCTTAAACTAAAGCTTTTTCTAGAAAGCTAAGTCTCTTGGTATTAAACACCGAGACCATACCGGAACCAATAGAACAATAATCAAAAGTTTCCTTCGAAGTTTCAAATATAAAATCTGACATCAATTACAAAAGCCCGTGTACAGCAGTGACTGCAGGGCACGTTCTCTAATGAAAGTCCCGGTGCAGTACGGACCCCTCAACCCCATGAAACACAATTTACTTGCTCTATTAAAGAAGTGGAGACGTGGTGAAGTTTCAGGACATGTCTGTGCTTGCGGGACTCCATTAAAGTTCCATCCATCCATTATCTTCTGCAATATCCTCTACTACTGGGGTTGCTGGGGGGGGTGGCCATGCCCATCCAGGGGAGAACGGAAGGGCCCATGCCCATCCAGTGGACTGTGGAATGGGAGGGGGGGGCATGCCCATCCAGGGGAGAACGTTTCATTCAACAATCCCACCCACAACCCCAGTAGAGGATAAAGCAGACGTTTTAACTTTGGACACGCCCCCTTTTTGCTCCATCATCTGTATAAAGATATAAATATATACATATGCCAATATGCACACACACACACACCTGCACACAAACCTATTTCCTCCACTTATCATATAGATGGACCTTGTAGTTGTACAATTCCAGACTGTAGAACATCTGTGTTCTTGGTTCTTCTTCGTCCCCTGTTGGTTCTCTGTTCTCTGTTGGTCAGGAGCATCACAGAACAGGTATCATTTGGGTGGTGGATTGTTTCTTGTCAGTTCTGCAGTGACACTGATGTGGTGAGGGGGTTCTAGTGTAGTTTCATTTCTCCACCTCAGTTACACTGCTGGGATAGGACTAATGCACCCACCAAATAACCCCTGCTCTGTGGTGGTACTATTGGGGTTCTGAGCATTAGAGAACAGAGTACACAGTATGTACTGTAGCACACACACAGATGGACTACAGTCTGGAACTGTAGTCCAACTTTACAGGACGTGGAACTGAAAACATGGACAATAAGTTGAGCAGAAAGGGGGCGTGGCCAAACTTTTTACTGTATATATATATATACATATATATATATATATATATATATATATATATATATATATATATATATATATATATACATACAGGGCAGCACGGTGGCTTAGTGGTTAGCATGTTCTCCTCTCAGCACTAGGGATTCCCGGTTTCAATCCCAATCTGGGTGGAGTTTCGATGTTCTCCCCGTGTCCACATGGGTTTCCTCCAGGTTCTCCGGTTTCCTTCCACAGTCCAAAAAAATGGATCAAGGTCAATTGAATTCTCCAAATTGCCCCATATAGAGTGGGTGTGGGTGGGTGAGTGTTCCCAGTGATGGAACGTTCTTCCCTGGATGGGAATGGGGAACCCCCCAAGACCCTAGTAGAGGATAAAGCGGAAGATATTAGATGGATATACTGTATATATACTAGGGGTGAGCTGCAATATTCGCTGATTCGACGATTCGATTCGGAGAACCGTAGTCGACTATGAACCTCATAGTCGAATGTACCATTTTGACCACATGGGGGCGCCCATGGCTGCTGCTAAGCATTAGTTTTTACATGAAATGTCTTTGTTTTCGTTATATATATAGCCTTTTGTCAAATAAAATCATCCTAGTTTTTAGGTTTTTCCTTTGAAGTGGAAAAAAGTCCAGAACGGGGATCCCATTTACGGTGCTCTAGAAAAACAAGTAAAATATTTTAAAAAATCTTTTTAAAAAAAATCACGCTTATAGCGCCATCTTGTGGTGACATTTTAACTGATTCGACTATCAGTCGACTATAGGGAAAATCTGACGAATCAGATTCGACTATGAAAATCTGTAGTTGAATACACCCCTAATATATACACTAGAAGTAAAATCTTTTTATCTTATATAATTATTATACAGGTTCCGATGGAAGTTTATGTCTAAATTCCGTATCATTTTATTTCATGTGATTCTGTTTGTGACTTTATAAATATTTTTCCACGTTAAAAATAACATAACCCTGTGCTTCCTCTAATTTCGGAGGTGTACTGATTGTAGCTGTATATATGTAGTTCATCTGCTGGGAGGTAAAGTCATTCTCGTCATTAATTATGCATAACGTAACGATGTAATTTTCATAAGCTCTTCGTTATTAATCAGAGTCGCAGCCCAAATGCCCCCAGACATAAACAGTGCTGCACCGGTGCATGATGGGTAATCTGAATGCAGCGACTCAGGAACGTTCAGGCCGCCTCACGTGGATTTGAGGTTTGCTGGAGCTTAAATAATTATGCCGATATGAGGCATCCCCCAAGGTAAATCAGATTCAGCCGAGGGATTAATCTCCGGTAATCTATCTGTAGCACCATTTATCGGGAATAAAAGTGCAATCAGGGGAGCACTGTCTGTTACACTTAGTGACTCGCTGTTTATATTATACTTATATTTATATATATATATAATGTATTTTATGATTTTAAATAATGTATATCGGTGGCATAGTGGTTTGCATGTTCTCCTCTCAGCACTAGGGATTCCCGGTTCGAATCCCAATCTGGGTGGAGTTCCCATGTTCTCCCCGTGTCCACGTGGGTTTCCTCCGGGTTCTCCGGTTTCCTCCCACAGTCCAAAAACATGGATCAAGGTCAACTGAATTCTCCAAATTGCCCCATATAGAGTGTGTTTGTGTGAGTGAGTGTGTGCCCAGTGATAGATTGGTGTCCTGTCCTGGGTGTATCTGCCCAGCGCCCGAAATGTTCTCTTCTGGATGGGCATGAGGAACCCCCCGCGACCCTAATAGAGGATAAAGCGGAAGATAAAGGATGGATGGATGAACCGTTTGGGCACTTTTCTCACCCGCAGCACAGAGGGCCGAGCTGGAGCGTCCTGCACGAAAAAGTCCACAAATCCGACACATCGGGTGGAACGTTCTCTTCTGTAAAGATTTCATTAAAGACTAGAACAATAAATCCACTGATGGGTTCCATCACATACCGAAGAACTATGTGGTGCCTGCCTTTTCACTAAAATTGTAATCCCCAAGTGGTTCTGTAATCAAGTTAACAGATGCCACATACAAACCACTTTCATAAAGCGAGTCTTTTTTGCGAAGATGGATTAAAGAGACGACAGAAATTACAGAAACCATCCATCCATCCATTATCTTCCGCTTTATCCTCTACTAGGGTCCACATGCCATTCCAGGGGAGAACGTTTCAGGCGCTGGGCAGATACACCCAGGACAGGGCGCCAATCTATCACTGGGTACACACTCACTCACACAGACACACACTATATGGGGCAATTTGGAGAAATCAATTGACCTTGAGCCATGTTTTTGGACTGTGGGAGGAAACGGGATATTCACATGCAGCATTGATATTTAAACCCTGCAGGAGGAAGGTGGGAAAACACTCCGTTGGCGGGATGTACGATAGTACTGAGCATCTCGACTTGCCTTGCTTTAGGGTGGAGGATAGAACCCATCCATCCATTATCTTCCGCTTTATCCTCTATTAGGGTCGCGGGGGGGTTCCCAACGCCCATCCAGGGGAGAACGTTTCGGGGCTCTGGGCAGATACACCCAGGACAGGGCGCCAATCTATAACTGGGCACACACTCACTCACACAAACACACTCTATATGGGGCAATTTGGAGAGTTCAATTGACCTGGATCCAATGTCTTTGGACTGTGAGAGAAAACCGGAGAACCCGGAGGAAGCCCACGTGGACACGAGGAGAACATGGAAACTCCACCCAGATTGGGATTCAAACCGGGAATCCCTAGTGCTGAGAGGAGAACATGCTAACCACTAAGCCACCATTGCGCAATTACCGAAACCATCCATTCATCCATTATCATCCGCTTTATCCTCTACTAGGGTCGCGGGGGGGGTTCCCCATGCCCATCCAGGGGAGAACGTCTCAGGCGCTAGGCAGATGCACCCAGGACAGGACGTCAATCTATAACTGGACACACACTCACTCACACAGACACACTCTATATGGGGCAATTTGGAGAGTTCAATTGACCTGGATCCAATGTTTTTGGACTGTGGGAGGAAACCGGAGAACCCGGAGGAAACCCAGCACTGAGAGGAGAACGTGCTCACCACTAAGCCACCGTGCCGCCGAGGACAGAACCTCTACTATGTATGTATTCAGACACACTAGCCGTTATGTATTAAGCTATATGGGATTTCGGGTGCATTTTACATCACCACACTCTGTATTATGTTCTGATTGGTTCCGCTCTCATGTCTAGCCGTCTGCCGTCTCCCTCACAGTGGGCTTTGTTGTTATTTGATGCGGTGTTTCCAGTCTTGCGTCAGCCTCCAGTAAGCTCCATTTATTTCAGGACAGAATGTCATTTCTGTCTCATGGCAAGGAGATCCCCGAAGAACAAAAGTCTTTCTGAGTGGAATCTCCATTTCCTCTTGAACCTGGACGGCCTTCCGTCGGGGACTCTGCTTTCCTCCCACATTTCAAAGACATGCCGCCAGACATATTTACATTTACATTTAGTCATTTAGCCGACGCTTTTATCCAAAGCGACTTACAAATGAGAACATCACACGTCAGGAGTTAAGAAAGAACCGGCTACACTGTAGAATTATCAAGTGGGGGCGCCACGGTGGCTTAGTGGTTAGCACGTTCTCCTCTCAGCACTAGGGATTCCCGGTTCGAATCCCAATCTGGGTGGAGTTTCCATGTTCTCCCCGTGTCCGTATGGGTTTCCTCCGGGTTCTCCGGTTTCCTCCCACAGTCCAAAAACATGGATCAAGGTCAGTTGAATTCTCCAAATTGCCCCATATAGAGTGTATTTGTGTGAGTGAGTGTGTGCCCAGCGATGGATTGACGCCCTGTCCTGGGTGTATCTGCCCAGTGCTTGAAACGTAACCCCCTGGATGGACCCCCCCCTGCAACCCTAATAGAGGATAAAGCGGAAGATAATGGATGGATGAATGGACTTACCAGTGGTGGCTTAGTGGTTAGCATGTTCTCCTCTCAGCAATATGGATTCCCGGTTTGAATCAAAACATGGATCAAGTCAATTGAATTCTCAAAATCGCCCTGTCCTGGGGGTATCTGCCCAGCGCCCGAAATGTTCTCCCCTGGATGGGCATGGGGAACCCCCCCCACGACCCTATTAGAGGATAAAGTGGAAGATAATGGATGAAGTCCCAATCTGGGTGGAGTTTCCATGTTCTCCCCGTGTCCGCGTGGGTTTCCTCCCACAGTCCAAAAACATGGATCAAGTCAATTGAATTCTCCAAATTGCCCCATATAGCGTGTGTGAGTGAGTGTGTGTGTGCCCTGCGATGAATTGGCACCCTGTCCTGGGTGTATCTGCCCAACGCCCAAACATTCTCCCCAGGATGGACATGGGGAACCCCCTGTGACCCTAGTAGAGGATCCATGATAATGGATGGATGGATACAGCAGGATCATGTCTCATTTCTCTTATTTTTTGTCACAGAGTTGATCTCTAAATGCGACATGAGTGAAAATCACAAAAAACACCAAAAAACCAACATTTGAGAGATAAAACGTCTTCCGTGTATCAACTCTTCCATCTTATTTTTCATATCTGAACCATTTGGGCACTTTTCTCACCCACATTTAATGCAAAACTAGCCTTTAAACCTCAGACTGATTTGAAATTTGATAGGGCAGAGACAAAGCGCCGTCACTTGTCTTTGCATCTTCAATGGCGCTTTAAAAGGAAAAGGTCACGATCACAGGGACTGATCGCATCATGCAGGCTTCATTATTTCAGCGCCATATAATCACTTCAACCACCGAATGCTGTGATTGCTTAAGAGAAATTAATACTACAGCTTCACAACAGATTAAGAATATGCTGCGAGCGGTTAGTAGCTTTGAAATGTTGCTACCTAAACAAGTCTGCCTAATTGTTATAAAGTCAGGGGCGGGGCCAGCCAAGCCGATTGGTTTACCGACATTTCTCTGTTACACTTTATAAGTTGAAAGATTTGCAAATGTCATTTTAACTTAGATTTTATCTGCCGTGGAATATATTTTAAACTGGCATTTTTGCTTGATGCCCCTCCCTCCCTCACTTTATAAATTTATTCATCCATTATCTTCCGCTTTTTCCGCTATTAGGGTCGTGGGGGGGGGTTCCCCATGTCCATCCACACTCACTCACACAGACACACACTATATGGGGCAATTTGGAGAACTCAATTGACTTCATCCATGTTTTTGGACTGTGGGAGGAAACCGGAGAACCCGGCGGAAACCCATGCGGACACGGGGAGAACATGGAAACTCCACCCAGATGGGGATTCGAACCGGTAATCCCTAGTGCTGAGAGGAGAACATGCTAACCACTAAGCCACCTGCAACCCTTATATAGAGTTATATATATATTTTGTGTGTATATATATATATATATATATATTAATTCATTCATTCATCATCTCCCGCTTTATCCTCTATTAAGGTCGCGGTGGGGTTCCCCATGCCCATCCAGGGGAGAACGTTTTGGGCGCTGCGCAGATACACCCAGGACAGGGCGCCAATCCATCGCTGGGCACACACTCACTCACACAGACACACTCTATATGGGGCAATTTTGAGAATTCAATTGACTTGATCTATGTTTTTGGACTGTGGGAGGAAACCGGAGAACCCGGAGGAAACCCACACAGACACGGGGAGAACATGGAAACCACCCAGATTGGGATTCGAACCCGGAATCCCTAGCGCTGAGAGAAGAACATGCTAAGCACTAAGCCACCGTGCCGCCCTGGTGGTGCACATATGGATCTCATTATCTTATTATAATTAACTCTCTACTAGGGTTGCAGGGGGTTCTTAAGCCCATTGAGGGAAGAACGTTTCATAGCGCCGGGCAGATGCACCCAGGACAGGGCGCCAATCCATCGCTGAGCACTATAATGGGGCAATTTTGGACTATGGAACAAAACCGGAGAACCTTTGGAAAACCCAAGGTGGACACGGAACACGGAACGTGGAAACTCCACCCGGATCGGGATCCGAATCTGGATCCCCAGCGCTGGGAGATGAACGAGATAACCACAACACCACCACGCCGTCCCGCATGTGATTCCTCAACACATTTCCCTCAACAGTTGAGCACCGCGCAGTCGATCGTATTAGAACAGTGTTCTGTGTTCTGCCGTGTTCTGAGAGCAGGTCGGATCGATAAAGGACACGCGCCAGATGGGTTCATCTTCACTCCACTCAGCATCTCCAGAGCTCCTGATCCGGCTCGATCACCACGTCGATGTGCTCCCATGGCTACCGTGCACACAAATATACACCGGGATAGGCCCTAATGAGGTTCCCTTCGGCCCCTGCTCACTGGAAATTGCCCGGTTCCTTCAGTCAAGATCAGACTTCACCCCTCTGCAAACGCCTCGGGAAACGAACAGGCTTCACATCATCTGCCCTCCTTTTTAAACCGCTGATCTGAAGGTCGGAGGTTCTAATCCCAAAGCTGATCAAGCTACCAATGTGGGCCCTTGAGCAAGGCCCTTAATTCCCAATGCTCAAGAGGATGCTGCATCATGGTTGCCCCTGTACTATGACCCCAACCATTGTGTTAGTACAGATTTTATTTATATGAACCAACGATACAGCAGAACCATCTTATTTCCATCCATTCATTCTTTATCTTCTGCTTTATCCTCTATTAGGGTCGCGGGGGGGGTTCCCCATGCCCATCCAGAGGAGAACGTTTTGGGCTCTGGGCAGATACACTCAGGACAGGACACCAATCTATCACTGGGCACACACTCACACAGACACACTCTATATGAGGCAATTTGGAGAACTCAATTGATTTGATCCATGTTTTTAGACTGTGGGAGGAAACCGGAGAACCCGGAGGAAACCCACACGGACACGGGGAGAACATGGAAACTCCACCCAGATCGGGATTCGAACCGGGAATCCCTAGTGCTGAGAGGAGAACGTGCTAACCACTAATCCACCATGCTGCCCCATCTCATTTCCCTTTTACTCAATTCAAGGAGAGCCATCGGTCCAACGCCACGGAACGCTGAGACCAATGGAACGCTATTAAATCTGACTGCATTTGTACAGAGAACACAGATCCATAGAACACACTATACTGTGGGTTCTCCATTCACACTCACATGGAGAACCTCATGGAGCTGCGCATTGAGTCCAGGTAGCTGCACCGTGAAAATAGCAATCACAAATAAGTCTTCAGAGACACCAAAAACCAACATTTGAGCGATAAAATCAACCACCGGGAGAGGCCCTAATCAGGTTCCCTTTGGGCTCAGCTCACTGGAAATTGCCCGTTTCCTTCACTTGAGATCAGACTTCACCCCTCTGCAAACGCCTCGGGAAACGAACAGGCTTCACATCATCTGCCCTCCTTTTTAAGCCGCTGATTGTGATTTGCTTTCAGAAGCGCATACTAATTTCATTACGTAAGGACGCGTTCTAGCGAGCGAGCTCCAGTCACCAGATGGTGTTTGGAACGCGTGCGGAAAATCTGCCAGAACTTTCAAGCTAGATCAAAGTTGTTCATCAAGATTTACACAACAAGATTCCACTCGCCTCCTCGTCTCCTCGTCTCCTCGTCTCCTCGTCTCCTCCTGCATGTTCACTTCATTCCCATTCGCTTTTAATCGGCGCCAATCCTCCGTCCATGGGCGGCACGGTGGCTTAGTGGTTAGCACGTTCTCCTCTCAGCACTAGGGATTCCCGCTTCGAATCCCCATCTGGGTGGAGTTTCCATGTTCTCCCTGTGTCCGCGTGGGTTTCCTCTGGGTTCTCCAGTTTCCTCCCACAGTCCAAAAGCATGGATCAAGTCAATTCATTCATTCATTATCTCCCGCTTTATCCTCTATTAGGGTCGCGGGGGGTTCCCCATGCCCATCCAGGGGAGAATGTCTTGGGCGCTGGGCAGATAGACCCAGCACAGGGCGCCAATCCATCGCTGGGCACACACTCACTCACACAGATACACTCTATATGGGGCAATTTGGAGAATTCAATTGACTTGATCCATGTTTTTGGACTGTGGGAGGAAACCGGAGAACCTGGAGGAAACCCACGCAGACACGGGGAGAACATGGAAACTCCACCCAGATGGGGATTCGAACCAGGAATCCCTAGTGCTGAGAGGAGAACATGCCAACCTTTAAGCCACCGTGCCGCCTCAAGTCAATTGAGTTCTCCAAATTGCCCCATATAGAGTGTGTCTGTGTGAGTGAGTGTGTGCCCAGCGATAGATTGGTGTCCTGTCCTGGGTGTATCTGCCCAGCGCCAAAGACGTTCTCCCCTGGATGGGCATGGGGAACCCCCTCGCGACCCTAATAGAGGATAAAGTGGAAGATAATGGATGGATGATATACAAATATTTCTTAACGTTCACTCAACTCTACAAATAAGAACCAATCAGACAGCCTCGTTTACCATCAAGTGCACTTTACAGTTCTCGCTCCCTCTCACTTCCCTCCCTAGCTCTCTCTTGCACTTGCACTTCCTCCCTTCCTCCCTTGATTCCTCCTTTCCTCCCTTTCCTTCTCCCTTCCTTTTTTCCTCCCTACTTCCCTTACTCCCTTTATTTCTCCCCTTCCTCACATCCTTCTCTCCTTCCTTCCTTTCTCCCTTTCTAACCCCCTTCCTTCCATCCGCCCTTACTCCCTATCTCCCTTACTCCCTTCCTTCCACCCTATCCCCCTTATTCCCTTCCTTCCACCCTATCTCCCTTATTCCCTTCCTTCCACCCTATCCCCCTTATTCCCTTCCTTCCACCCTTTCACCCTTATTCCCTTCCTTCCACCCCATCTCCCTTACTCCCTATCTCCCTTATTCCCTTCCTTCCACCCCATCTCCCTTACTCCCTATCTCCCTTATTCCCTTCCTTCCACCCCATCTCCCTTATTCCCTTATTCCCACCCTATCTCCCTTATTCCCTTCCTTCCACCCTATCTCCCTTATTCCCTTATTCCAACCCTATCTCCCTTATTCCCTTCCTTCCACCCCATCTCCCTTACTCCCTTATTCCCACCCTATCTCCCTTACTCCCTTCCTTCCACCCTTTCTCCCTTACTCCCTTCCTTCCACCCCATCTCCCTTACTCCCTATCTCCCTTATTCCCTTCCTTCCACCCTTTCTCCCTTACTCCCTTCCTTCCACCCTATCCCCCTTATTCCCTTCCTTCCACCCTATCTCCCTTATTCCCTTCCTTCCACCCTATCCCCCTTATTCCCTTCCTTCCACCCTTTCACCCTTATTCCCTTCCTTCCACCCCATCTCCCTATCTCCCTTATTCCCTTCCTTCCACCCCATCTCCCTTACTCCCTTCCTTCCACCCCATCTCCCTTACTCCCTATCTCCCTTATTCCCTTCCTTCCACCCCATCTCCCTTATTCCCTTATTCCCACCCTATCTCCCTTATTCCCTTCCTTCCACCCTATCTCCCTTATTCCCTTATTCCAACCCTATCTCCCTTATTCCCTTCCTTCCACCCCATCTCCCTTACTCCCTTATTCCCACCCTATCTCCCTTACTCCCTTCCTTCCACCCTTTCTCCCTTACTCCCTTCCTTCCACCCCATCTCCCTTACTCCCTATCTCCCTTATTCCCTTCCTTCCACCATATCTCCCTTACTCCCTTCCTTCCACCCTATCTCCCTTACTCCCTATCTCCCTTATTCCCTTCCTTCCACCCCATCTCCCTTACTCCCTTATTCCCTTCCTTCCAACCTATCTCCCCATCTCCCTTATTCCCTTCCTTCCACCCCATCTCCCTTACTCCCTTATTCCCTTCCTTCCAACCCATCTCCCTTACTCCCTTCCTTCCACCCTTTCACCCTTATTCCCTTCCTTCCACCCTTTCACCCTTATTCCCTTCCTTCCACCCCATCACCCTTATTCCCTTCCTTCCACCCCATCTCCCTTACTCCCTTCCTTCCACCCTTTCCACCTTACTCCCTTCCTTCCACCCTTACTCCCTTCCTTCCACCCTTTCTCCATTATTCCCTTATTCCCTTCCACCCTTTCTCCCTTATTCCCTTCCTTCCACCCTATCTCCCTTACCCCCTTATTCCCTTCCTTCCAACCTATCTCCCTTACCCCCCTATTCCCTTCCTTCCAACCTATCTCCCTTACCCCCTTATTCCCTTCCTTCCAATCTATCTCCCTTACTCCCTTATTCCCTTCCTTCCAACCTATCTCCCTTACTCCCTCCCTTCCAACCTATCTCCCTTACTCCTTTCCTTCCATCCTATCACCCTTATTCCCTTCCACCCTATCTTGCTTACTCCCTCCCTTCCTTCCTTCACTTTTCTCCCCCCCCCCAGCAAATACGGCATGAACCCTTACGAGGACGCCGTCTGCAGTCCGAGGCTCACCGACGCCTGTCCCGTGTCCAGCCCAACTCCGAAACTCGTAATCCATCCCTGACCCATCCCACACCAACACCTCCAGCCCCCTCCAAGCGAGCAGAGACATGTCTGCAGTGTTCGGCGTGCGTGGCCAGCAGCAGCGCCACATTATTTATTCATCATGTTTACATGCTCCTCGCGCTGCCAAGGGAACGCCCAGCCCCCGGGCCTGACACCATGACCAGAATCCACTCCCTGCTCAGAGAACAGCAGACCGATATAATCGCTGACAGATCACCTGAGAGGCATCAAGCTAAGGGAGCCACCAATGAGTCAAAGTTAGACGTCCGTGAGACGTGGACGGTTTCATGCCGACTCTTCCAACGAGGCCGACGGACCCCCTTCACATCGCTCTCGACTGATTCATTGCAGCCGCCTGCCGATGGTTACACTTTTCAATCAGCGGCGCTGAAGTGGCGCCAATTACAGCGTGGCAATTACAATTATTACCACGAGCTCCTCTCATCAGCCCCCATAACGATCGCTGTCATCGCATTAAGAGCGCCGATACAAATATTAATGCAATTGTAAAAAAGATAACCCACCGCTCGCTGTCGCAAACGTTCGGAGAAGGCAAGAGGGATGACGCTTAAAAGGGAGGGAACTAATGGTGCAGACGGAGGTCTTAATCCTCCTCCCGTACGGCTCATTAAGTACACATTTACCAAAGGAACCATAGTGACAGGACTCCGGAGTGTGCAGAACACAACGGCAGAGATGCACCAATCCATCCATCTATCCATTATCTTCCGCTTTATCCTCTATTAAGGTCGCGGGGGGGTTCCCCATGCCCATCCAGGGGAGAACGTTTCGGGCGCTGGGCAGATACACCCAGGACAGGGCGCCAATCTATCACTGGGCGCACACACACAAACATGGGGAACTTTGGAGAATTCCATTGACCTTGATCCATGTTTTTGGACTGTGGAAGGAAACCGGAGAACCTGGAGGAAACCCACGCGGACACGGGGAGAACATGGAAACTCCACCCAGATTGGGCTTCGAACCGGGAATCCCTAGCGCTCAGAGGAGTCTCCGTAGTCTGTAGTCTTCAGCACACGGCGCTGTAACAGCAGCCAAAAGGTCAATTTGTCCTTAACGATTCTGTGAAGAGGGCGGCACGGTGGCTTAGTGGTTTGCATATTCTCCTCTCAGTACTAGGTCTGGGTGGAGTTTCCATGTTCTCCCCGTGTCCCCGTGTGTTTCCTCTGGGTTCTCCGGTTTCCTCCCACAGTCCAAAAACATGGATCATAGTCAATGGAATTCTCCAAATTGCCCCATATAGAGTGTGTCTGTGTGAGTGAGTGTGTGCCCAGTGATAGATTGGTGTCCTGTCCTGGGTGTATCTGCCCAGCACCCGAAACGTTCTCCCCTGGATGGGCATGGGGAACCCCCCCACGACCCTAATAGAGGATAAAATGGAAGATGATGGATGGATGTTCCTAGATCCAAAAAGTGTGGAAAAGAGAACCCGGCTTAAAAATACCTTTTATTTTTCCACGTTATCGACCTGGACGGCACATTTTCTCAACATGAACACAGAACACAAACTGTCAGCAATCTGGCAGCCATCATGTCAGTGACATTTTGCATTTACGCCTGAGTGCATCAGC
>JAFMOC010000350.1:250000-405824 GCA_019802505.1 Corydoras sp. C115 | reverse complement strand
CGCTGAAACCTTCAGCATCTTTAGGAAACAACTGGAAACACATCTCTTTCAGAAGCACCCATTCATTCATTCATCCATTATCTTCCGCTTTATCCTCTATTAGGGTCGCTAGGGGGGGTTCCCCATGCCCATCCAGGGGAGAACGTTTCGGGCACTGGGCAGATACACCCAGGACAGGGCGCCAACCTAACCCTGGACTCACTCACACAAACACACTCTATATGGGGCAATTTGGAGAACTCAGTTGACTTGATCCATGTTTTTTGGACTGTGGGAGGAAACCGGAGAACCCGGAGGAAACCCACGCAGACACGGGGAGAATATGGAAACTTCACCCAGATGGGGATTCGAACCGGGAATCCCTAGCGCTATATATATATACACATACACACACACACACACACACACATATATATATATATATTTCTCTATACATTTCTCATTGATACTTTCAAATGGTCTCATTATTTACACAGTGAGGTTATATCTTAACACCAACTCAATAAAACAAAAACATCGTACCGCTTATCTGAGAACCTTTGGAGTACATTCAGCTGGAACTAGTCCAGTCAAGTCCCTCTCATTCATTAATAATGAGGAATTGAAAGATGAGCGCTACATAGTCCAATTAATTCCAATAACACATAAATAACAAATAATTTACCGTACAAACATCAAAATCTAGCATTTACAGGGAAGCAGGACTCATTGCACTTTGTAGAAATGGATGAACTTCACTGAACTTCGGGCTTTCACATCATTTGATGCAGAAATCATAACAGAACATCTTTTATGTAAATACTGCAGTTGAACTCTATACACACTTTTGGTCAAAAATTGATTAAAAACGATGGTTTACTGAAGTTCTGCACCCTGCACTGTGTTTAGCACTTTATTTATGAGGATGAATGACCTGCGACGGATGCAAAGCTCTCATTCATCTTCTAAATAGACTTTTCTGATTTTATTATTATAATAAATTGCAGGGGCGGCACGGTGGCTTAGTGGTTGGCATGTTCTCCTCTCAGCACTAGGGATTCCTGGTTCGAATCCCCATCTGGGTGGAGTTTCCATGTCCTCCCCGTGTCTGCGTGGGTTTCCTCCGGGTTCTCCGTTTTCCTCCCACAGTCCAAAAACTTGGATCAAGTCAATTGAGTTCTCCAAATTGCCCCATATAGAGTGTGTCTGTATGAGTGAGTGTGTGTCCAGCGATGGATTGGCGCCCTGTCCTGGGTGTGTCTGCCCGACATTTTTTTGTTTGTACCTTCAACTTTCATTTATCTGACAAGAACTCTCAGCTAAGTTTAATGTGTGTCTGAATATACAGAACCAGTCCAAAGTTTGGACACGCCCCTTATGGCTCCATTATCTGTTCCCTCCACTTATCATATAGCTGGACTTTGTAGTTTTATAATTGCAGACTGTAGAACATCTGTGTTCTTGGCGTTTGTTAGTCCCCTGTTGGTTCTCTGTTCTCTGTTGGTCAGGAGCATCACAGAACAGGTATCATTTGGGTGGTGGATTGTTGATTGTCGGTTCTGCAGTCGGATGGACCCATGAACCCATGCCCATCCATGTCCTGGATGGGCATGGGTTCCCCATGCCCATCCAGGGGAGAACGTTTCGGGCGCTGGGCAGATACACCGAGGACAGGACGCCAATCTATCGCTGGACACACACTCACTCACACAGACACACTCTATATTGGAGAACTCAATTGACTTGATCCAAGTTTTTGGACTGTGGGAGGAAACCGGAGAACCCGGAGGAAACCCACGCAGACACGGGGAGAACATGGAAACTCCACTCAGATGGGGATTCGAACCGGGAATCCCTACTGCTGAGAGGAGAACATGCTAAACCACTAAGCCACCGTGCCGGTTAGGGTCTCTCATCCGTGAAAAATCCATCTCATCCGAAATGTTTGTACTTTTTCTCTTTTTCTTTTCCTTGATGTTTTTTTATCATTAATGGCTGTGGCTTTAATTGGTCATTACTATACTATACGTACTGACCGACGGTGAGTTTGCATTTTACATCCACCGTTAAGCTTAACTGCAAACCCGGGTTTAGTATGCGAGTCCTGTGTGGCGGCGGTGGAGGGAGTTAATGGTCCGTGTGGGTGGACCAACTGGGATACACTCTTAATCAAGCGCAGAAAATGAACAGCTTCAAAGCAGCAGACGTAAGTTAATGTAGGAATTCTAATGTGAGTCCAATTTTATACAGAACGTAACCTCGCGACCTTCTCATTCACAGTATTCCTGAGGGTCGTCCGTCGGTTCCTAAGGGTTCCCGAGTCTGAATTGGGACCACGGTGATTTGTTACATTGAGACTGAAATCATGTCAAAAAACAGACAGATAATTACAAAAAAAAAAAAAAAATTGAAAATGGAAACCCGGCATCATAACTTAATTTACGGATTAATACACTCTACAAACCGTACGTTATCACATCCCAAATTAAAATATAACTGTTTTAATGAACTTTTATTTTGCTGTCTCACTAATTTCAGATCCTAATTAAAACATCCATCCATCCATTATCTTCCGCTACATCCTATATTAGGGTCGGGGGGGGAGGGGGTGGTTCCTCATGCCCATCCAGGGGAGAACGTTTCGGGCGCTGGGCAGATACACCCAGGACAGGACGCCAACCTATCGCTGGGTACACTGACACGCATAAACACACTCTATATGGGGCAATTTGGAGAACTCAATTGACCTTGATCCATGTTTTTGGACTGTGGGAGGAAACCGGAGAACCCGGAGGAAACCCACGTGCACACGGGGAGAACATGGAAACTCCACCCAGATTGGGATTTGAACCGGGAATCCCTGGAGCTGAGAGGAGAACATGCCAAACACTAAGCCGCCCCTAATTAAATTATTAATTAATTAAGTAATTCATTCATTCATTATCTTCTGCTTTATCCTCTATTAGGTTCGCGAGGGGGGGGGGGGTTCCCCATGCCCATCGGGGGAGAACGTCTCGGGCGCTGAGCAGATACACCCAGGACAGGACGACAATCTATCGCTGGGCACACACTCACTCACACAGACACACTCTATATGGGGCAATTTGGAGAACTCAGTTGACTTGATCCATGTTTTTGGACTGTGGGTGGAAACCGGAGAACCCGGAGGAAACCCACGTGGACACGGGGAGTACATGATGGGGATTCGAACCGGGAATCCCTAGCGCTGAGAGGAGAACGTGGCAACCACTAAATTAAAACAAATTTATAGAAAGCTTTTTAAAATAGTGCCTCCTTTCAAAGCAGCTTCACAGTGTTCTACGCTGGAACCCCCGAAGAACAAGCCGAAGCGACGGGGGCTTCAGCCTTTAAGACAATGCGCTGATTTTAAAAGCACTGTGAATTTAAATCCAGCTGAACTTCGTAAGGTGCTCTGAATGACGGCGTCTGCAGAATGAGCCTCTGTGATGTGACGAACTGTAATTTGGAATCCATTCAGTGGATGTCAGTGTGACAATGTTCTCCTGCAGAGGAACAACCCAAATCACACCGCGCTCGTGTGCCGGGGTAGTAGAATATTAGAATAGTATTACTGATATCAGTGCGTCCCTAAAATTCCTCATGCCCATCGGGGAGAATGTTTAGAGCGCTGGGCAGATTCACACTATATAGGGGCAATTAAGAGCAGCCTTAAATTCACCTTAAATCCATGTTTTTTGTTTTTTTTGTTGTGGGAGGAAATCAGGGAACGCGAAATGGACTTTTTGTAGTTCTACAATTCCATTCTGTAGTCCATCTGTTTGTGTTCTACAGTACATACTGTGTTCTAATGCTCAGAACTCCAGTAGTACTACCACAGAGCAGGGGTTATTTGGTTGGTGCATTAGTCCTATCCCAGCAGTGTCACTGAGGTGTGTAAATGCTGCACTAAACCCCCCTCACCACATCAGTGTCACTGCAGAACTGACCATAAACAATCCACCACCCAAATGATACCTGTTCTGTGATGCTCCTGACCAACAGAGAACAGAGAACCAACAGGGGACTAACAAACACAAAGAACACAGATGTTCTACAGTCTGGAATTATAAAACTACAAAGTCCAGCTATATGATAAGTGGAGGAAATGGATAATGGAGCCAGAAGGGGGCGTGTCCAAATGTTTAACTGGAACCATATATATATATATATTCATTCATTCATTCATTATCTCCCGCTTTATCCTATATTAGGGTCGCGGGGGGGTTCCCCATGCTCATCCAGGGAAGAACGTTTCGGGCGCCGGGCAGATACACCCAGGACAGGGCGCCAACCTATCGCTGGGCACACACTCACTCACACACACACACTCTATATGGGGCAATTTGGAGAATTCAATTGACTTGATCCATGTTTTTTGGACTGTGGGAGGAACCCGGAGGAAACCCATGCAGACACGGGGAGAACATGGAAACTCCAACCAGATGGGGATTCGAACCGGGAATCCCTAGCGCTGAGAGGAGAACATGCCAAACCACTAAGCCACCATGCCACCCTATATATATATATTCATTCATTATCTCCCGCTTTGTCCTCTATTAGGGTTGCGGGGGGGTTCTCCATGCCCATTCAGGGGAGAACGTTTCGGGCGCTGGGCAGATACACCCAGGACAGGACGCCAATCCATCGCTGGGCACACACTCACTCACACAGACACACTCTATATGGGGCAATTTGGAGAACTCAATTGACTTGATCCATGTTTTTTGGACTGTGGGAGGAAACCGGAGAACCCGGAGGAAACCCACGCAAACACGGGGAGAACATGGAAACTCCGTCCAGATGGGGATTCGAACCGGGAATCCCTAGCGCTGAGAGGAGAACATGCTAAACCACTAAACCACCGTGCTGCCCTATATATATATATATATATATATATATATATGTGTATATACTGTATGACATAGAAAAGGATTTCTGAATTACTTAAAGACCTAAATAGCCTTTGTATTTTATTTTTGGCTGCCCGATCTCTGATTGGTCCTGTGCTTTTTGGAGGAATGTAAAACTGCACCAGCACACACTAGATTGGCAATGTGAGAGAAAATGCCTCATGGGAAACTAAAAAAAACAAAAAAAACCTCTCAACACACTGTCAGGCCTCATCACAGACACACAAACAATAGCCTGGCTCTTCAAACGGCCAGAATGCCTAACATGACCTTGCATGGATTTAGCAATAACGTCCAGATCGCAGCAGTTTGCTTTTTGTTTTAAGGTACTTAAATTAAATTTGCAAAGCGTGTGGTACACCACAAAGAGTTTGCTGACCCTCTTCTGCCTCCTGTATACGAGCACGAACCTCTAAGCTGCCCCAGAGGATGTGGATGATGTAATTATGTTCAATGGACCACAGTCCTTGAAAGGCAATTATTGTACACTTATCTTTAGCCACAACAGCAGTCATAACGGAACTCCTTTTGTCATGGGATCCTTGAAAGCCTGTTAGGTGGTGGTGAGTGTTGGTGGACAGGGTAACTAAACAGCCATCAATGCCACACAGTGGTTCCAAAACATCAGTCTCGTATTCCCAGACTGGCACTTTTTGGAACTTGACCACTTGAGGACAATGGAAAACCCACAAGGAAGGTCTTCTCAGATTGGAATTCCAACTGAGATCCCCAGTGATGAATTGTGGATATCTTAACTACTATACCACTTTGGTACCCTAGGGGCAATTCTGAGCAGCCAATTCACCTTGAATCCATGTTTTTAAACTGTGGGAGGACACTGGAAAACCCACAGCAACATGAGGAGAACCTGGAAGGTCTTCTCAGATTGGAATTCCAACTGAGATCCCCAGTGATGAATTGTGGATATCTTAACTACTATACCACTTTGGTACCCTAGGGGCAATTCTGAGCAGCCAATTCACCTTGAATCCATGTTTTTAAACTGTGGGAGGACACTGGAAAACCCACAGCAACATGAGGAGAACCTGGAATGTCATCTCAGATTGGAATTCAAACCCCGATCCCCATTGATGAATGGCGGATATCTTAACTGCTACACCACTTTGCACCAAAGGGGCAATTCAGAGCAGCCCATTCACCTTGAATCCATATTTTAAACTGTGGGAGGACACTGGAAAACCCACAGCAACATGAGGAGAACATGAAATATCATCCCAGATTGGAATTCCAACTGAGATCCCCAGTGATGAATGACGGATATCTTAACTACTACACCACTTTGCACCAAAGGGGCAATTCAGAGCAGCCCATTCACCTTGAATCCATATTTTAAACTGTGGGAGGACACTGGAAAACCCACAGCGACATGAGGAGAACCTGGAATGTCATCTCAGATTGGAATTCCAACCCCAATCCCCAGTGACGAATAGCGGATATCTTAACTACTATACCACTTTGCACCATAGGGGCAATTCAGAGCAGCCTTGAATCCATGTTTTTAAACCGTTGGAGGGAACCCGTAGAAGATCCGCATAGACACCGGGAGAACATGGAAACGTGGTTCGGCTCGAGATTCGGATCTGGATCCCCAGCGCTCCAAGCTGGACGTGCTAACCACCTACCCCACCCCCCACCCCCCGCCCCCACCGAGCTGCCCCATGCAGAAGCATGTTTACAAAACAAAGAAAAGGTGTAGAAAACCCCATGGGACACGTCCCTTAAGGCAATGCACCCTCACCCCACTGCGCCAAACGTTGGGTTCTCCAGTTCCTTCTACTGGTGATATGATGAGGACCCTGCTGCCCAGACAGAGGCATGGGGGCAATTGCGCCTGCAGGCACCGTTAATTAATCTCACTTAACTCGACGACATTAAAGTCGAAAGGACATTCATTCTGTGTCCAGTTTAATACAAAGAACTGTTGCGTCGCTTTTTCCCGCCATTAAACCTTTAAAAAGTCTTTGTGTAAACCGTACTGGACGTGATGGTCAGCAGGCGACTTCGCAGACGCCGTCCTCTCAGGCACGTCTGCCGTTCCTCTGACGTTCTTTTCCAATTATACACTCACCGGCCACTTTATTAGGTACACCTGTCCAACTGCTTGTTAATACTTAATTTCTAATCAGCCAATCACATGGCGGCAACTCAGTGCATTTAGGCATGTAGACATGGTCAAGACAATCTCCTGCAGTTCAAACCGAGCATCAGTATGGGGAAGAAAGGTGATTTGAGTGCCTTTGAACGTGGCATGGTTGTTGGTGCCAGAAGGGCTGGTCTGAGTATTTCAGAAACTGCTGATCTACTGGGTTTTTCACGCACAACCATCTCTAGGGTTTACAGAGAATGGACTCGAGCTGATAGAAAGGCAACAGTGACTCAAATAGCCACCCGTTACAACCAAGGTAGGCAGAAGAGCATCTCTGAACGCACAGTACGTCGAACCTTGAGGCAGATGGGCTACAGCAGCAGAAGACCACACCGGGTGCCACTCCTTTCAGCTAAGAACAGGAAACCGAGGCTACAATTTGCACAAGCTCATCGAAATTGGACAATAGAAGATTGGAAAAACGTTGCCTGGTCTGATGAGTCTCCATTTCTGCTGCGACATTCGGATGGTAGGGTCAGAATTTGGCGTCAACAACATGAAAGCATGGATCCATCCTGCCTTGTATCAACGGTTCAGGCTGGTGGTGGTGGTGTCATGGTGTGGGGAATATTTTCTTGGCACTCTTTGGGCCCCTTGGTACCAATTGAGCATCGTTGCAACGCCACAGCCTACCTGAGTATTGTTGCTGACCATGTCCATCCCTTTATGACCACAATGTACCCAACATCTGATGGCTACTTTCAGCAGGATAACGCGCCATGTCATAAAGCTGGAATCATCTCAGACTGGTTTCTTGAACATGACAATGAGTTCACTGTACTCAAATGGCCTCCACAGTCACCGGATCTCAATCCAATAGAGCATCTTTGGGATGTGATGGAACGGGGGATTCGCATCATGGATGCGCAGCCGACAAATCTGCGGCGACTGTGTGATGCCATCATGTCAATATGGACCAAACCCTCTGAGGAATGCTTCCAGCACCTTGTTGAATCTATGCCACGAAGAATTGAGGCAGTTCGGAAGGCAAAAGGGGGTCCAACCCGTTACTAGAATGGTGTACCTAATAAAGTGGCCGGTGAGTGTATATACAGCTTTTTATTATATTTCCTCAAACCTGATATAAACAGAAGCGTAGCGATGAGCGGAATGATGAGTATGCTCGGGAAACCACCCTGACGTGAAGGCCATGAACCAGAAGCTTTACAATCGGGACGCTCCTCTTCCTCTCTCCTCAGCAAAACTCCTCGTTAGGATCGCTGACTGCGTAGGCGAGGGTCCGCCTGGTGGCCTGGGAGCAGCCGTTGTGCAGCTGCGGCTGCGGCGGCTGCGGCGGCTGCTGGTTGAGAAGGGTTTTCCGTTTGGTGGAGCCCTCGGCGTGGTCGCTCATGACCATCATGCTGGTCTCCACGCGCGACAGCGTGCACATACTGCTCTGCCGTGCCGTCTGCATCCGCGTGACCCGCAGCTCCAGGTCGTCGTAGCTGGACAGGCGGACGAACGGACACCAGCGCAACGCTCGCTTGAAGCCTGCGCGGAACCTGAGGGGTGTGGGGTGGGGGATGGAGACACAACAAGAGGGATGGCGTTAAGGGTGTGGGAGCTCAGTGGTCAGTAGGGGTGAGCTGCAATATTCGCTGATTCGACGATTCGATTCGGAGAACCGTACTCGACTATGAACCTCATAGTCGAAGGTACCATTTCGACCACATGGGGGCGCACATGGCTGCTGCTAAGCATTAGTTTTTATCTTTGTTTTCGTTATATATATATATATAGCCTTTTGTCAAATAAAATCATCCTAATTTCTGTTAATATTTTGATGTGTGCGCTTTAACAATATAAAATATATAACAAAATATTAAAAAAAAAATATTTTTTAAAAAACACGCTTATAGCGCCATCTTGTGGTGAAATTTTAACTGATTCGACTATTGGTCGACTATAGGGAAAATCTGACGAATCTGATTCGACTATGAAAATCCTTAGTTGAAGACACCCCTAGTGGTCAGGGTGTTGTACTATCAATCTGAAGGTTAGGGGTTCAAATCCCAGGTCCGATGACGTTACCAATGTGGGTCCTTGAGCGAGACCCTTAACCCTCATTGCTCCAGGGGGCGCTGTATCAACCCTCGCTTTGGATAAAAGCGTCTAATAAATGACCGAATGTAATTAAGTCCATGGGACGATTGACCTGCATAGTGACGAAAGTTTGACATCTGATTGGACTGGGGTTTTTTTTAGGATGTTTTTAATTGGAATAGCTTTTGATGTCCGTAAATGCGAACTCTTAATGATGCTGATTTAACGAATCACCGTTTTCTGTTTTTACGATCTACTAAATACTTAGAAACATTTAAAATGTCCATCCATCCATCCATTATCTCCCGCTTTATCCTCTATTGGGGTCGCGGGGGGGGGTTCCCCATGCCCATCCAGGGGAGAACGTCTCGGGCGCTGGGCAGATACACCCAGGACAGGACGCCAACCTATCACTGGGCATTTAAAATGTCATACATAATAATGTGGAGGTGGCACGGTGGCTTAGTGGTTGGCATGTTCTCCTCTCAGCGCTAGGGATTCCCGGTTCGAATCCCAAGCTGGGTGGAGTTTCCATGTTCTCCCCGTGTCCGCGTGGGTTTCCTCCGGGTTCTCCGGTTTCCTCCCACAGTCCAAAAACATGGATCAAGTCAATTGAGTTCTCCAAATTGCCCCATATAGAGTGTGTCTGTGTGAGTGAGTGAGTGTCCAGTGATAGATTGGCGCCCTGTCCTGGGTGTATCTGCCCAGCGCCCGAAACGTTCTCCCCTGGATGGACATGGAGAACCCCCCCCCGCGACCCTAATAGAGGATAAAGTGGGAGATAATGAATGAATGAATGAGGTTACATGAAAGGGGTGGCACGGTGGCTTAGTGTTTAGCATGTTCTCCTCTCAGCACTAGGGATTCCCGTTTCGAATCCCCATCTGGGTGGAGTTTCCATGTTCTCCCCGTGTCCGCGTGGGTTTCCTCCGGGTTCTCCGGTTTCCTCCCACAGTCCAAAAACATGGATCAAGACAATTGAGTTCTCCAAATTGCCCCATATAGAGTGTGTTTGTGTGAGTGAGTGTCTGTCCTGTCCTGGGTGTATCTGCCCAGCGCCCGAAACGTTCTCCCCTGGATGGGCATGGGGAACCCCCCCCCCCCCCATGACCCTAATAGAGGATAAAGCAGAAGATAATGAATGAATGAATGAATGAGGTCACACATATGTACTGAAGGTGAAGCGTTTCCCACGAGGAGCGTACAGAACAGAGCCAGCACTTTATACGGACAACATTTCAGCCGGCACAAACGGAACCCGGTACTCGGAAACCTTCCGAGTTCCAGCCTGACGGAGTACGCGTTCTCCGAATCGCCTCCGAATCCGAGGAAATGAAGCGGCAGCGTCAGTGTTTACTGATTCCTGCGACGCCGCGGTGTGAGAGCGCTGAATGAAGATTACCTGCTGTTGAGGCAGCAGTAGATAATGGGGTTGTACATGGTGGAGCTCATGGCCAACCACATGACAGACAGGTAGACCTGCTGGATGGACTTCCTCCGCACCAGCGCCTTGTTCAGGCCTGTGATCAGGAAGTAGATGTGGTACGGCAGCCAGCAGATGGCGAAGGTCACGACGACGATGATCATCATCTTCACGACCTGAAATTAAAAAATAAAAAATAAAAAATAAAGTACACTGATATGAACTCCATCCATCCATCCATCATCTTCAGCTTTATCCTCTGCTATGGTCTCCTCTGATAGGGGGGGGTTCCCCATGCCCATCCAGGGGAGAACATTTCGGGCGCTGGGCAGATACACCCTGGACAGGATGCCAATCTATTGCTGGACACACACACACACACACACACTCTATATGGGGCAATTTGGAGAACTCAATTGACTTTATCCATGTTTTTGGACTGTGGGAGGAAACCGGAGAACCTGGAGGAAACCCACGCGGACACGGGCAGAACATGGAAACTCCACCCAGATGGGGATTCGAACCGGGAATCCCTAGTGCTGAGAGGAGAACATGCCTACCACTAAGGCACCATGCCCATTCAGGCACAGGCACACTCTATATGGGGCAATTTGGAGAACTCAATTGACTTGATCCATGTTTTTGGACTGTGGGAGGAAACCAGAGAACCCGGAGGAAACCCACGCGGACACGAGGAGAACATGGAAACTCCACCCAGATGGGGATTCGAACCGGGAATCCCTAGCGATGAGAGGAGAACGTGCCAACCACTAAGGCACCGTGCCGTCCAGAAGAATAATATATATGATATTATTAGCAAAAACGTTAGTGTACTGTAATAACTAGGAGAAGTCCAGTTTCATGGCTGTACTGTGTGTGTGTGTGTGTGTGTGTGTGTGTGTGTGTGTGTGTGTGTGTGTCCTGTCCTGGTGTACCTGCCCAGCGCTCAAAACATTCTCCCCTGGATGGGCATGCTGAACGCCCATGACCCGGGTTATAGGGATGGATGATGGATGGATGATAAAACACGTCATAAATCATGCTGCGTGAAGCGTGGTAGCCCGCATGCCAAAGATCGCTGAAAAGATCGCCCATGTTCTGAATTTAAAGCAACATAAACGTTTTATGAGATTAAAGACATTTGCCTCATTGCTGCCTGCACGGTCTGTACTGCAGCGTCTGTACTGCACACCATCTTAAATAATAGATTCACTTTTATTATTGCCTTAATGAGAATCGGATGCGTTTTGGGGAAAACAGCCATCATTTGTTTTTCAGCAGGCAGACGTTATTTGAGGTTGTAAAATCAGCTTCATACAATATTCATTTGGAGGGAGCTGAAGCTTATCGTAAACATACAGGATTAGATGCAGACAGCTCTCTCAACGCCGAAGTCTCCTGAAAATCCTAATAAATTCAGACTGACTAACTTTTTTAAGAAAGAAAGCAGCAGATCTGGAGGTTTTACGGCTCTCATCCGGAACTTGAGGTCGATGGGAAGTAAGGGATTGAGATAATAAAGGCGGACCGAAACGTTCTCCCCTGGATGGGTATGGGGAACCCCCCCCCCCCCCCCCCCCGATGACCCTAGTAGAGGATAAAGCGGAAGATAATGGATGGATGGGTATTTCTCTTCTCCGATGCTTGGCGGATATCTTAACTATCTTAACTATACCACTTTGCACCATAGGGGCAATTCAAAGCAGCCAATTCACCTTGAATCCATGTTTTTAAACTGTGGAAGGACACTGGAAAAGCCACAGGGACATGAGGAGAACATGGAATGTCATCCCAGATTGGAATTCCAACCCCAATCTTCAGTGATGAATGGCGGATATATCAACTACTACACCATTTGGCACCCTAGGGGCAATTCAGAGCAGCCAATTCAAAGCATTCAATTCAAAGCGGAGGATAATGGATGGATGGGTATTTCTCTTCTCCGATGCATGGCGGATATCTTAACTATCTTAACTATACCACTTTGCACCATAGGGGCAATTCAAAGCAGCCAATTCACCTTGAATCCATGTTTTTTAACTGTGGAAGGACACTGGAAAAGCCACAGGGACATGAGGAGAACATGGAATGTCATCCCAGATTGGAATTCCAACCCCAATCTTCAGTGATGAATGGCGGATATCTCAACTACTACACCATTTGGCACCCTAGGGGCAATTCAGAGCATTCAATTCAAAGCGGAGGATAATGGATGGATGGGTATTTCTCTTCTCCGATGCATGGCGGATATCTTAACTATCTTAACTATACCACTTTGCACCATAGGGGCAATTCAAAGCAGCCAATTCACCTTGAATCCATGTTTTTTAACTGTGGAAGGACACTGGAAAAGCCACAGGGACATGAGGAGAACATGGAATGTCATCCCAGATTGGAATTCCAACCCCAATCTTCAGTGATGAATGGCGGATATCTCAACTACTACACCATTCGGCACCCTAGGGGCAATTCAGAGCAGCCAATTCAAAGCATTCAATTCAAAGCGGAGGATAATGGATGGATGGGTATTTCTCTTCTCCGATGCTCTTGCCACAAAACCCTGGACGCCCAAATTATTGACTCTCTTTAATTTTCCTGTGAGTGCCGTCCGGTGCGGGTGTGCTGGCTGGGGGTATATTTTGATGGTGGTATAGTCTGATTACCTTATGGGGTTATTTTTAGCTTTTCTGCCCCTACATTTTCAATTCTTTCATATCTTCCTGCACTTCCTAATCCACTGATCCCACCGTGCCATTGCCCTACATTACATCCTCATAAATGACATCACTAATCTGTTAAATCCCGTCAGTACACTCTTTCCCTGTCATCAGTTTTTTTGCGCTTTTATTGGCCTTGCCCCTCATTTGCTCTACAGGCAGTGGGGCAACCTGTGTTTAGGTTCATGTGGTTGTGTGTTTTTTACTTTACATGCCGTTACAGTGATGGTTATATGTTGTAAACCATTCATTCATTCATTCATTCTTTATCACTATTAGGGTCGCGGTGGGGTTCCCCATGCCCATCCAGGCACAGACACACTCTATATGGGGCAATTTGGAGAATTCAATTGACTTGATCCATGTTTTTGGACTGTGGGAGGAAGAAAAACCCGGAGGAAACCCACGCAGCCATGGGGAGAACATGGACACTCCACCCAGATGGGGATTCGAACCGGGAATCCCTAGTGCCGAGAGGAGAACGTACTAACCACTAAGCCGCCCGTATGTTGTAAACCATTTTAAATAAAATAAAATAAAATCGGCTGCTCTAAATTGCCCCTATATAATATGTTTGCATATATGTGTGTCTGTGTCTGTCCTGGGGCATCTGCCCAGCACCCGAAACATTCTCCCCTTGAAAAACTCATTTTTTTATTTTTAAGCTGCACCAACATGCCCCCACAGTTGTATATTAACCTTTAAATACACAACAGTAGCTTATTATCCAACTCTTAATTACTGTGCAGTCCATCCTTTTGCATTATTGAAGTTATACTTACTTTGATTTGTCCACAGAGGACACTGGCAGACTGCACGTTCATTTGGACCACATGTCCCAAAACATCTGCTCTACAGCTGGTGGAGTAATGGCAGTGCTACCTACCCGTGAGCTGTAAGTAACCCAAGAATTTAAAATGTTCTTGTATTCCACATTCAGGAGTGTTTTAACATCACCAGAACACTTTTGGCTGATGTTTAGCTGATAAGGAACACTTTTGGCTGATGAGGAACACATTTGGCTGATGAGGAACACATTTGGCTGATGAGGAACACTTTTGGCTGATGTTTACCTGATGAGGAACACTTTTGGCTGATGTTAGGTTGATGAGGAACACTTTTGGCTGATGTTTAGCTGACGAGGAACACTTTTGGCTGATGAGGAACACTTTTGGCTGATGTTTGGCTGATGAGGAACACTTTTGGCTGATGTTTGGCTGATGAGGAACACTTTTGGTTGATGAGGAACACTTTTGGCTGATGAGGAACACTTTTGGCTGATGTTTGGCTGATGAGGAACACTTTTGGCTGATGAGGAACACTTTTGGCTGATGTTTAGCTGATGAGGAACACTTTTGGCTGATGTTTGGCTGATGAGGAACACTTTTGGCTGATGTTTAGCTGATGAGGAACACTTTTGGCTGATGTTTGGCTGATGAGAAACACTTTTGGCTGATGAGGAACACTTTTGGTTGATGTTTGGCTGATGAGGAACACTTTTGGCTGATGTTTAGCTGATGAGGAACACTTTTGGCTGATGTTTGGCTGATGAGAAACACTTTTGGCTGATGTTTGGCTGATGAGAAACACTTTTGGCTGATGAGGAACACTTTTGGTTGATGTTTGGCTGATGAGGAACACTTTTGGCTGATGAGGAACACTTTTGGCTGATGAGGAACACTTTTGGCTGATGAGGAACACTTTTGGTTGATGTTTGGCTGATGAGGAACACTTTTGGTTGATAAAGGAACACTTTTGGCTGATGAGGAACACTTTTGGCTGATGAGGAACACTTTTGGCTGATGAGGAACACTTTTGGTTGATGTTTGGCTGATGAGGAACACTTTTGGTTGATGAGGAACACTTTTGGCTGATGAGGAACACTTTTGATATTGTTGATATGTGGTCCACATCTTGCGAACGGGAACGGTCTGCCCAAACGCTTTCAGTCACTGAGGACAGTGAGCCAGATTAGAGTGGAGGACGTGGGCCAGATCTGGGCCAGAATCATTTTGCTCTCTGGGCACTGACCCAGATTCCCGTTTTATATTTAATCCTTTTATCTGCCACTTTAATCCAATCACAACCTGAGTGATCAAGCTGTTCATTAGTTATCTCACATCCCCATTTTCATCTAAATAAGTCCTTTGGAAAGAGATTTGTACCTCAACCTCAGCTGCAGACTTCATTTCTCTCACAGATATTGTGTCGTGTATGATGTGTCAGCCATGCTGAGGTATTTTTTTGATTTCCCAAATCTGATTCTGGCTCGGTGGAGATTCCATGTTCTCCCCATGTCCATTTGAATTCTCCAAATTGCCCCATATAGAGTGTTTGTGAGTGTGTGCCAAGCTATAAGTGTATCTGCCCAGCGCCCGAAACATTCTCCCCTGGATGGGCATGGGGAATTAATATAACTGCCCTCTTCTCTGCTGGGGTTTGTGTTGACGTTTCCTGCAAACCCAAAAATGGTCATTTGCGTGTAATCGGTCGCTTCTTGGCGCATTTTTACGGTAAAAATCTACGTTTGTGGTTCCCATCAACCAGACGGCACGGTGGCTTAGTGGTTGGCATGTTCTCCCGGTTCGAATCCCCATCTGGGTGGAGTTTCCATATTCTCCCCGTGTCCGCGTGGGTTTCCTCCGGATTCTCCGGTTTCCTCCCACAGTCCAAAAACATGGATCAAGTCAATTGAGTTCTCCAAATTGCCCCATATAGAGTGTGTCAGTGTGAGTGAGTTTATGTCCAGTGATAGAATGGCGCCCTGTCCTGGGTGTATTTACCCAGCGCCCGAAACGTTCTCCCCTGGATGGGCATGGGGGAACCCCCCCCCTCCCCCACGACCCTAATATAGGATAAAGTGGAAGATAATGGATGGATGGATGTATGGTTCCCATAAACCAAACTCCATAGAACACCAGCTCTTCATGTGCAAGCTCACACGTTCTTTACCTATGGGGTCTCATTGATGCTTATTAATTGGCTTGGTTGAGCACCATTAGGGCTCATTAATCAACTAATTAAAAATGCTTATGAGTAAGCAGTGTGTGTATACAGCAGGTTCAGTATGAACAGCCGGGACCTTAACATTCATTATTTAAAGATTAAGAGTTTAGTGGATGCAGGAGGCGTACAGGCGTGGCACGAGGTACCACCGGAGGAGCCGGGCATGAAATCACGCCACATGAAACAGAACCCGAAAGTGCTGCAAATGACTAACATTAGCATTAAGAGCAATAAGAGAGGAACGAAATCCCGCCATCGTTCACTTGGAAGAGCAGCGTAGTTAAAGAATCAAAGAGAGAGATGCAGATCCAACATTCAGATGAAGTTCCAGCTCAGTTAAGAGTCCTGAGGAGGAAACTCATTCAACTACATGAAACAGAGAAGCATCAAAGGCACCACCACCTTCTTAACATCAATATTTCTACTTATATACTTATCTACCGTGGCGTTTGTTGTTTACCTTGTATGATATGGAGAAGCCAATCATGGTTGCCATGAATTTCTCGTTGGGATCAATAAAGTACCTACCTACCAACATGCCAACCTACCAGGAACCAATCAGAATCAGAATACTTCATTAATCCAAGGGGGAAATAAAAAAAAAAAAAACAATAATTGCAGTAGAATTAAACTAAAAGTACTAAAATCCCCATGCCCAACCAGGGGAGAACGTTTTGGGCGCTGGGCAGATACACTCAGGAAAGGGAGCCAATCTATCGCTCCACATGGGGCAATTTGGAGAATTTAATTGACCTTGATCCATGTTTTTGGACTGTGGGAGGACACTGGGAGAACACAGATCCCTACCAATCCCTAGCGCTGAGAGACAAGCGTGCTAACCACCAGACCACCGTGCTTCCCACAAGAAAAACATTCATTCATTCATTATCTCCCGCTTCATCCTCTATTAGGGTCGCGGGGGGGTTCCCCATGCCCATCCAGGGGAGAACGTCTCGGGCGCTGGGCAGATAGACCCAGGACAGGACGCCAATCTATCACTGGGTAACAAGAAAAACAGTTCAAGTAATTTATTTATAGAGTGTTTTTTACAATAGAACATCATCACAAAGCAGCTTTACAGCTTTATGAGCCTTTAAACCCCCAAAGAGCAAGCGGAAGAGACAGTGGCAAGACAAAACTCCCTGGTATGTTGTTATTTTAAGGGAGAAACCTTGAGAGGACCGAGGCTCAGTGGGGGACTCTTTGTCCTTGGGCGGACGGGCAGCATCAACAATGTAGGACAGCCATGTACTAAGGTTCCTTTAAAATATAAACTAAAGGAACCAGAAGAAACTAAAGCTACCGTGAAGTCCTCATTATCTTCCGCTTTATCCTCTATTAGGGTCGCGGGGGGGTTCCCCATGCCCATCGAGGGGAGAACATTTCGGGTGCTGGGTAGATACACCCAGGACTGGGTGCCAATCTATCACTGGGCACACACTCACTCACACAAACACATTCTATATGGGGCAATTTGGAGAACTCAATTGACTTGATCCATGTTTTTGGACTGTGGGAGGAAACCGGAGAACCCGGAGGAAACCCACGTGGACACGGGGAGAACATGGACACTCCACCCAGATTGGGATTCGAACTGGCAATCCCCAGTACTGAGAGGAGAACATGCCAACCGCTAAGCACACAGTTGTTTGCTGTGATGATGGTGTTGTTGCTGCTTTACTGAGGGTGATCGCTCTGCCTCAGCCCCTCATTCATCTGATTAACAGACTCCTCTCTCACTCCACTAATGAAACTAATTACATTCTCCAGACCTCCCCATCCCTCTTAGCTTTCCTCTGGAGAGCGAGAACCCTGCTGAGCGCCGCTGCGTCCTACAGAACACGGGTCCAACAATTACCCGAATCAAGACACTCAAGACAAAAAGCCTCACAACTGTCTCACAATCAGAGTTAAGAATCCACCGAGTTAAGAATCAATGGAAAATGTTAGCATGTTCTTCTCTCAGCACTAGGGGTTCCCGGTTCGAATCCCCATCTGGGTGGAATTTCCATGTTCACCCCGTGTCCACATGGGTATCCTCCAGGTTCTCCGGTTTCCTCCCACAGTCCAAAAACATGGATCAAGTCAATTGAGTTCTCCAAATTGCCCCATATAGTGTGTGTGGGTGTGTGAGTGAGTGGGTGTCCAGTGATAGATTGCCCCCCTGTCCTGGGTGTATCTGCCCAGCGCCCAAAACGTTCTCCCCTGGATGGGCATGGGGAACCCCCCCCCCCCCCACCCACGACGAATAGAGGATAAAGTGGAAGATAATGAATGAATTAATAAATATTCGCAGGGGCCTATGAATATTAGCATGTTCTCCTCTCACTGCTAGGGATTCCCGGTTCAAATCCCCATCTGGGTGGAGTTTCCATGTTCTCCCCCGTGTCCACATGGGTTTCCTCCGAGTTCTCCGGTTTCCTCCCACAATTCAAAAACATGGATCAAGTCAATTGCGTTCTCCAAATTGCCCCATATAGAGTGTGCCTGTGTGAGTGAGTGTGTGTCCAGTGATAGATTGGCGTCCTGTCCTGGGTGTATCTGCCCAGCGCCCGAAACGTTCTCCCCTGGATGGGCATGGGGGAACCCCCCCCCCCCCCGCTATATCGTGTTAAATTATATTAAATTAAGGAGGTTGTGAACAGGTTAACTCAATCCCAGTTTGATCTCCTTAAAAGCAACAACCCCAAAACCAACAAAGTTCTCCCCTGGATGGGCATGGGGAACCCCCCCCCCAACCCCCCCCCCCCCACCCCCCCATGACCCTAGTAGAGGATAAAGTGGAAGATAATGGATGTATGGATGGATATTTCCACAGACACACTTAAAAGGTGTGTTATATTGATGGTGGAACATTACCTTTTGCCATAAAATATCATGTTATTGTAGAAAATACCACCGAAAAGGGTAAAAAAGGACCAAAGAACGTGTAAGAGCATCCTCACGCAGTGTGCCTGAACGAACACCTGCACTGTAAACACTTTTTTTTCCAAGCACACAATACAGCCAGCATCACCCGCCGGCACGGCTGCCGGCTCACCGAAGGAGTATGAATTTGACTTTTATGACTAACGCAGGCTCCCCATGCTCACACTCCCATCGGAGGAGCATCGACAGCCTGGCATGGACCTGCAAATGCTGGTTTTTACGACGGGCCCTTTTTAAACCCGTCCCCCGTCTCCGTCTTTCCTGTCCGCTCTCGGCGCAGCAGCAGGGATGTGGAGGCGTAATGGATAAGACTCAGGAATATGGCTTTTGCACAATGCACTGATTGATTAACAGATACAGGTTCATATGAAACAAATAGCGGTTGTAGTCTTTGATTTCCGATAAGAGGTGCGGGGGGCGGGGGGGGGGCGGGGGGTTGCGGTCTGGGACGCTGCAGGGGGAAATTTAATAAGAGATAATATTAAATAATGAAAAATAACTGAATAATAAAACGTGAATATTAGCCGAGCTCGTCGAGTATCTGTCTGATAATTCTATAATTAGTCTTTTGGTTTTATTTGGGTTCTGCCGGATGAATTGGCTGCTCCACATATATATATATAAATATATATATCCATCCATTACCTTCCGCTTTATCCTCTATTAGGGTCATGGGGGGGTTCCCCATGACCATCCAGGGGAGAACGTTTCGGGCGCGGGACAGGATGCCAATCTATCGCTGGGCACACACTCACTCACACAGACACACTCTATATGGGGCAATTTGGAGAATTCAGTTGACCTCGATCCATGTTTTTGGACTGTGAGAGGAAACCGGAGAACCCGGAGGAAACCCATGCGGACACGGGGAGAACGTGGAAACTCCACCCAGATGGTGATTCGAACCGGGAATCCATAATGCTGAGAGGAGAACATGCCGACCACTAAGCCACCGTGCCGCCCCCCTGCGAATATTTAAATCAATGCAAAATGTCTCGGCGGAGAACACTTCCCAACCCCCCCCCCCCTCCCCCCCCCTCTTTATCCGCTTTATCCTCTATTAGGGTCGCGGGGGGGTTCCCCATGCCCATCCAGGGGAGAACGTTTTGGGCGCTGGGCAGATACACCCAGGACAGGACGCCAATCTATCACAGGGCACTCACTCACTCACACAAACACACTCTATATGGGGCAATTTGGAGAACTCAATTGACTTGATCCATGTTTTTGGACTGTGGGAGGAAACCGGAGAACCCGCAGGAAACCCACGCAGACACGGGGAGAACATGGAAATTCCACCCAGATGGTGAATCGAACCAGGAATCCCTAGTGCTGAGAGGAGAACATGCTAAACACTAAGCCACCGTGCCGCCGGTTATATATATATATATATATATATATATATAGGCAGCCTGTCCTGGGTGTATCTGGCAGTCGCCCAAAACATTCTCCCAACCTCTCATCCCATCTGATTATCTTCCTTCTTTCTCTTAATCCTCTAATAGGGTCGCTGGGATTAAGGTTCCCATGTCCATCCAGAGGAGAACGTATTGGCTGCTGGGCAGATATTAATTACCATATTACGGATTTCAAATTTTTATTATCATTTCAACAATATTGGAAATAGAAACATTTGCAGTCATATCAGTACATTCTTCTTACACTGAGGTCAAAGAACCGAAACGCCAAAATATGCCATCCCTGGGTTTCTGCTCCCGTCAGCGATGACGCAGAGCAGAACAACTTGTCACTTCGGAACGTGATCAGCTAAACAAGCGAAAACCAAAAAAAAACATGTTCTTGGAATTTAGTTTGTTTCTTTCAGCTGTTGTGCTTCGTTATTGTAATTACGCCAATTTACGTCTAAATAATTGAGTTTGTCTGGGAGCAGCAGAGGAACAAAGGCTGCTTGATGTTAAGGTTTGGACCGATTCTGGCAGCCACCTTGATTCTCTAGAGGCCTGAAGTCATGTGGACATTAACTGGGTTCTAAGCAAAGCTAATCATTCATGACACCAGGCATTTGGCGTCAAGCAGATCTCATCACAGCTCTGCGATTCTCCTTCGGATCGCCATGAAGCTGATCAGAGTAAAGAGACTAAATGTGCTTGACGTTTTAATTACAAAGAAAATATGATGCTGAATGTAAGTGAATGTCATAAAGCCTTTCGTGAGGACATGGCTTGACGGGTTCTGTAATGATGACGTCCAGTTACCTGCAAAGAGCTATGACCTCAGCTCCTTAACCCCAAACTTACTGATTAGTACAGCGGTTGTGAGCTAAGGCTTCTTAACACACACACACACACACACACACACACACACACACACAGATATATATTCCTCCGGGTTCTCCGCTTTCCTCCCACAGTCCAAAAACATGGATCAAGTCAATTGAGTTCTCCAAATTGCCCCATATAGAGTGTGTCTGTGTGAGTGAGTGTGTGCCCAGCGATAGATTGGCGCCCTGTCCTGGGTGTATCTGCCCAGCGCCCGAAACGTTCTCCCCTGGATGGGCATGGGGAACCCCACCACGACCCTAGTAGAGGATAAAGCAGAAGATAATGAATGAATGAATGAATGAACGTGTGCGGCGGCACGGTGGCTTAGTGGTTGGCACGTTCTCCTCTCAGCGCTAGGGATTCCCGGTTCGAATCCCTATCTGGGTGGAGTTTCCATGTTGTCCACGTGGGTATCCTCCGGGTTCTCCGGTTTCCTCCCACAGTCCAAAAACATGGATCAAGTCAATTGAGTTCTCCAAATTTGCCCCATATAGAGTGTGTCTGTGTGAGTGAGTGTGTGCCCAGCGATAGATTGGCGCCCTGTCCTGGGTGTATCTGCCCAGCGCCCGAGACGTTCTCCCCTGGATGGGCATGGGGAACCCCCCCCCCCTCCCCCGCGACCCTAATATCGGATAACGCAGAAGATAATGGATGGATTCTCAGAGCTGATATCTAATACATCCCGATTTGAAGAGAGTTTTCAAGCTGAAATATATTTTGTATCTAAGTTATCTAAACCAAACTCGTGTTATTATTTCCGTTGCGTATTCACTTAACTGACAAATGTTTCTGATGCCTGAAAAACCAAATCCCCAGTGATGGGAATGAGGCAATTTCTTTTTCATTACCTTAAAAAATGATGTTTTTTAATCATTTTAAAGCTTGTTTTTGGAGGCCACTAATGTGCGAGTGCAACTTGGTTCATTCTTGCTTGAAATAAGACTTTCACTCAGCAGTCCATGGCCATTGCTGCTTAATTGTTATGATGCACCATACATTTTTAATAGCACACAGATCTAGACAGCAAGCAAGTCGAACACACACACACACACACACACACACACACACACACACAAACATAAACTTGTTTTTGTGCAAACTTTACAAAGACTTCAATGTACTTGGTAGAAACTTCATTTGTGATCTATTTGCCAACTTACACACAGAGGAATCGGTCCTCCACATTTAACCCACCCGTGCAGTGAAACACACACACACACACACACACACACACTGAGTGAAGTGAGTACACTACTGAGAGCTAGGAATGAGAGGAGCAAGAATTTGGGGGGGGATACCTCAGCAAACATTTGTATTTTAATGTGTTTTATAAGCAATGTGCATGAAAAATTTGTACCCAACTTGTTACATCATTTCAATAGGGTCTCCACTGTGTAAGATATTCATTCATTCATCCATTATCTTCCGCTTTATCCTCTATTAGGGTCGCGGGGGGGTTCCCCATGCCCATCCAGGGGAGAACGTTTCGGGCGCTGGGCAGATACACCCAGGACAGGGCGCCAATCTATCACTGGACACACACACTCACTCACATACACACACTCTGTATGGGGCAATTTGGAGAACTCAATGGACTTGATCCATGTTTTTGGACTGTGGGAGGAAACCGGAGAACCCGGAGGAAACCCACGCAGACACGGGAAACTCCACCCAGAGGGGGATTCGAACCGGGAATCCCTAGTGCCGAGAGGAGAACATGCCAAACACTAAGCCACCGTGCCGCCACTGTGTAAGATATATATATATCTTTAATAGCACGGTGGCTTAGTGGTTTGCACGTTCTCCTCTCAGCGCTAGGGATTCCCGGTTCGAATCCCCCTCTGGGTGGAGTTTCCATCTTCTCCTTGTGTCCGCATGGGTTTCCTCCGGGTTCTCCGGTTTCCTCCCACAGTCCAAAGACATGGATCAAGTCAACTGATTTCTCCAAATTGCCCCATATAGAGTGTGTCTGTGTGAGTGAGTGTGTGCCCAGTGATGGATTGGCGCCCTGTCCTGGGTCTATCTGCCCAGCGCCCGAAACGTTCTCCCCTGGATGGGCATGGGGAACCCCATTGCGACCCTAATAGAGGATAAAGCGGGAGATAATGGATGAATGAATAAAAGTGGCATGAAGACACAATTACACTGATCTAGAACGTTCTAAGGTTTTATTTGTGTTCAGTAGCTTATGAGCTGCATCCGCAGGCAGTTATCTGTGAGCAGCATTGTGAGTGCCGCTGTCTGAGCCGAAAGTATCACAGTCCGTTACTTCTCTGCAAAGCGGATAGATGCCGGCCACGTCCAGACATCTGTTTACATCTGTGTCTGGTGGCCTCCCAATATTCGCTCCGTAATATTATTAAGGGCCACTGAGGGAAGGAGCAGCAGCTGGCTTCACACATTCACATGTCCTCGTGGACAGTCTTTCCAAATCAGGAGAAGCTGTTGCACCGTTCGAAGCATGGAATCATATAAAACCTTAAAACTGTCTCTTATAATAGAGTTTCGTCATTAGGCGGCACGGTGGCTTAGTGGTTGGCATGTTCTCCTCTCAGCACTAGGGATTCCCGGTTCGAATCCCCATTTGGGTGGAGTTTCCATGTTCTCCCCGTGTCCGCATGGGTTTCCTCCGGGTTCTCCGGTTTCCTCCCACAGTCCAAAAACATGGATCAAGTCAATTGAGTTCTCCAAATTGCCCCATATAGAGTGTGTTTGTGTGCGTGAGTGTGTGTCCAGCGATGGATTGGCGTCCTGTCCTGGGTGTATCTGCCCAGCGCCTGAAACGTTCTCCCCTGGATGGGCATGGGGAACCCCCCCCCCGTGACCCTAATAGAGGATAAAGCGGAAGATAATGAATGAATGAATGAATATAGTTTCGTCATTAGGTGGCACGGTGGCTTAGTGGTTGGCATGTTCTCCTCTCAGCACTAGGGATTCCTGGTTCGAATCCCCATCTGGGTGGAGTTTCCATGTTCTCCCCGTGTCCGCCTGGGTTTCCTCCGGGTTCTCCGGTTTCCTCCCACAGTCCAAAAACATGGATCAAGTCAATTGAGTTCTCCAAATTGCCCTATATAGAGTGTGTGTGAGTGAGTGTGTGCTCAGCGATGGATTGGCGTCCTGTCCTGGGTGTATCTGCCCAGCGCCCGAAAACGTTCTCCCCTGGATGGGCATGGGGACCCCCCCCCCCCCCCCCCCGCGACCCTAATAGAGGATAAAGCGGAAGATAATGAATGAATGAATGAATTTCGTCCTTTCTTTCAATGCTTTCAATAAATGAATCTGACCGTCATTTGAAATGGTGGTCAGAGGAATTTAAATTTAAATTTAAATTCCTCGAATTGTTAACGCGGAGGTTCGATGTGAAAAGCAAATCATTTTGATGCCTTTAAGGTTCTGAAAGCAATAATTCCAGGTGACATTCCTGTAAAGAACCCGGTGGCGACGCCGGGATGCATATTTAGATGCAAAGCACCGTCTCTCAGACGGGTTCATGGGGATGACGTGGCCACTGGAGCTTTCACGGGGCCGTCAAGTTTCGACAGAAGCCTCTCGCGCAGGTCGCTCGGTTCAGAGTATTAAAACAGGACGTCTGCTAATGGTTCAGATGGCTTTGAACATGTTCTGTCTTTTTGTGATGCTCTTGACAGCTACCAAATGCTGAAGTATCTGCAAGTGCTTCCACCTCACTTCAGGGAGTATCTTGATGTTTCTGGGTTAAGATTTGATTGAATGATGAAAAAGAAAAGAAAAGTGATGGGATTTCCACAGAGATGATTATCATTCATTCTAATGCATCGAAAGCTGTGGCTTTGAAACTCTTTTTATTATTAGGTTCTTTAAAAAAAGGTGTGTGTGTTTTATATGTTTGTGAATATATATATGGTGGCACGGTGGCTTAGTGGTTTAGCATGTTCTCCTCTCAGTGCTAGGGATTCCCGGTTCGAATCCGCATCTGGGTGGAGTTTCCATGTTCTCCCCGTGTCCGTGTGGGTTTCCTCCGGGTTCTCCGGTTTCCTCCCACAGTCCAAAAACATGGATCAAGTTAATTGAGTTCTCTATATAGAGTGTGTTTGAGTGTGTGAGGTGTACCCAGTGATGGATTGGCGCCCTGTCCTGGGTGTATCTGCCCAGCGCCCGAGACGTTCTCCCCTGGATGGGCATGGGGAACCCCACCGCGACCCTAATAGAGGATAAAGCCGGAGATAATGAATGAATGAATATATATATATATGTATATGCCCAGCGATGGATTGGCGCCCTGTCCTGGGTGTATCTGCCCAGCGCCCGAAACGTTCTCCCCTGGATGGGCATGGGGAACCCCCCCCCGTGACCCTAATAGAGGATAAAGCGGGAGATAATGAATTAATAAATATATATATATATATGTGTGTGTGTGTGGGCGGCACGGTGGCTTAGTGGTTTAGAATGTTCTCCTCTCAGCGCTAGGGATTCCCGGTTCGAATCCCCATCTGGGTGGAGTTTCCATGTTCTCCCCGTGTCCGCGTGGGTTTCCTCCGGGTTCTCCGGTTTCCTCCCACAGTCCAAAAACATGGATCAAGTTAATTGAGTTCTCCAAATTGCCCCATATAGAGTGTGTTTGTGTGTGTGAGGTGTACCCAGCGATGGATTGGCGCCCTGTCCTGGGTGTATCTGCCCAGCGCCCGAGACGTTCTCCCCTGGATGGGCATGGGGAACCCCACCGCGACCCTAATAGAGGATAAAGCGGAAGATAATGAATAAATGTGTGTGTATTGTATACATATGTATATATACATATATATGTGTGTGTGTGTGTTTGTGTGTGTATGTGTATATATATAAAGTGAGAGTGAGAGCGTACCTTCATGCTTTAGCTGTGTGTGTTGCCATAGTTTTCTTTTATCATACACTATATAAAGAATTCAGGTTTGTGTAAACAAAAGGCAGGCCACTGTTTTCATCTCTACATCGCAAACTTTTCTCCCCGTATTAAAACATTATTACAGACAAATCTGTAAAAGCATTTGCATGAAAGCTGAGCTTTTTTTATCCTGTTCTTTTGCATTTAATGAACTTATTAAGATTACACAGAGGCACTGTGGTTGGTGCTATTATCTCACAGTGTGAAGGTCCTGGTTTTGATTGATGGATCGGGTGTACAAGCAGAGAGAAAGCAAGAGGGAGCGAGACAACGAGAGAGAGCACGATTTCAAACACCATGATGGAAACAAACTGTTCAATATATAACGTATATATGTACAGACCTGAACCTGCAACAATGAAAACTAATCAGAAATAATTAGAAATGAAGACGTCAACACTGAGGTGTCCAGATGCTGCTGGAAATGTCCTCAGTTCCTTTAGGTATAATTCATGTGTGTGTGTCCAGAGATGGATTAGTGCCCTGTCCTAACTGTGTCCACCCAGGACCTGAAGCATTCTCACCTGGATGGGCATTGGGACCCTTCAACTCCCCCCTCGACCCTAGTCCCGAGAATAGAATAGTAGCAAAAAGCTTTCCAGCCAACACTGGTGTGAGTTCACACATGTATTTATAATTATTCATTCATTCATTCATTCATTATCTCCCGCTTTATCCTATATTAGGGTCGCGGTGGGGTTCCCCATGCCCATCCAGGGGAGAACGTCTCACTCACACACTCACTCACACAGACACACTCTATATGGGGCAATTTGGAGAACTCAATTAACTTGATCCATGTTTTTGGACTGTGGGAGGAAACCGGAGAACCCGGATGAAACCCACGCAGACACGGGGAGAACATTGGAAACTCCACCCAGATGGGGATTCGAACCGGCCATCCCTAGCGCTGAGAGGAGAACATGCCAACCACTAAGCCACCATAGTTGGAAGTCATTTTAGAACAATGCTTCTACTAAATGACCTAATATGATAGAACCCGGAGGAAACCCACGCAGACACGGGAAAAGCATGGAAACTCCACCCAGATGAGGATTCGAACCGGGAATCCCTAGTGCTGAGAGGAGAACATGCCAACCACTAAGCCACCCATTTATTCATTCATGCATTCATTCATTATCTTCCGCTTTATCCTCTATTAGGGTCGCGGTGGGGTTCCCCATGCCCATCCAGGGGAGAACGTCTCGGGCGCTGGGCAGATACACCCAGGACAGGGCGCCAATCCATCGCTGGGCACACACTCACTCACACAGACACACTCTATATGGGGCAATTTGGAGAACTCAATTGACTTGATCCATGTTTTTGGACTGTGGGAGGAAACCGGAGAACCCGGAGGAAACCCACGCGGACACGGGGAGAACATGGAAACTCCACCCAGATGGGGATTCGAACCGGGAATCCCTAGCGCTGAGAGGAGAACGTGCCGACCACTAAGCCACCGTGCCGCCTATTTATAATGAGTTCTTTATAAAATCATTAAGCAGCCGCAGCATGCTGATCATTCAAAAAGCAGAATGTCACTGACCTTTCTTTTGGCGCGCAGCTGGCCGTGATAGTTATCCGATGAGTCTCCGGGGATGGTCCCCCCCCACAGTGTCACTCCGATTATAGTGTAGGTGATTCCCATAATCACCAGCGGAAGCATGTAGACCAGCACCATCACTATGATGTGGTACCTGTTATCCCAATAAGAAAAGCATCAGTGAGCCAATCAAATAAATGTTTTAATTAGGGGTGCGCTGCAATATTTCGCTGATTCGACGATTCGATTCGGAGAACCGTACTCGACTATGAACCTGATAGTCGAATGTACCATTTTGACCACATGGGGGAGCCCATGGCTTCTGCTAAGCATTAGTTTTTACATGAAATGTCTTTGTTTTCGTCATATATATATATATATATATATATATATATATAGCCTTTTGTCAAATAAAATCATCCTAATCATCCTAAAAACTCTCAGTGTTTTAGGAAAAAAAGTCCAGAACGGGGATCCCATTTACGGTGCTCTAGAAAAACAAGTAAAATATAAAAAAATATATATTTTTTAAAAACCACGCTTATAGCGCCATCTTATGGTGAAATTTTAACTGATTCGACTATCAGTCGAATAGGGAAAATCTGACCAATCAGATTCGACTATGAAAATCTTTAGTTGAAGACACCCCTAGTTTAAATTGTATATACAATGGGCTCTGATTTATCAAGTCATCAACCGCACACATCCGCAGGCTGATTTAGGGCGTGGCAGTGTGTGTTTGCTATAGTGAGGATGGAAAGAGGGCGTGTACTAACTCTCTTCTTCATGGCTGTGTTAAGTAAACCCATCAGCGTGGCACTTGCCGTTCCCTTTGAAGAGCCAGGTGGCGCTCTGACTCAGCCGTGCACCTGTTTTTTATCCGTCAATAAGATAGCACTTGTTACCCAAACACACCTCATTTCAAGGTGGCCACGCCCATCGGGGGGCCCATCATATTCACGAGCAGTGTTGGCGGGGTGTGAGATACCTCTGAGCATCGTGAGCCTTGTGTATGATGAGGCCCTTTAGTTTTTTTTAGATATAAGATTACATTACATTACAGTTGGTCATTTATTGGACGCTTTTATCCAAATCGACTTACAAGGTGAGCAAAGGGTTCATCACAGCGCCCCCTGGAGCAATGAGGGTTAAGGGTCTCGCTCAAGGACCCACATTGGTAACTTTAGTGGACCTGGGATTTGAACCCCCAACCTTCTGATTGATAACCCAACACCCTGACCACTGAGCTACCACTCCCTCATGATTATTGTAGAACTTAATTCAATTTTTTTAACATGATTTTTGTGGCACGGTGGTTTAGTGGTTAAGCACGTTCGCCTCTCAGCGTTAGGGATTCCCGGTTCGAATCCCCATCTGGGTGGAGTTTCCATGTTCTCCCCGTGTCCGCGTGGGTTTCCTCCGGGTTCTCCGGTTTCCTCCCACAGTCCAAAAACGTGGATCAAGTCAATTGAGTTCTCCAAATTGCCCCATATAGAGTGTGTTTGTGTGAGTGAGTGTGTGCCCAGCAATGGATCGGCGCCCTGTCCTGGGTCTATCTGCCCAGCGCCCGAGACGTTCTCCCCTGGATGGACATGGGGAACCCCCCCCGCGACCCTAATAGAGGATAAAGCGGGAGATAATGAATGAATGAACATGATCTATTTCAAATTTACAGTCGAGATGGAGATTAGTGAAGTGCTAGCTGGTTCATTCATTATCTCCCGCTTTATCCTCTATTAGGGTCGCGGGGGGGTTCCCCATGCCCATCCAGGGGAGAACGTCTCGGGCGCTGGGCAGATACACCCAGGACAGGGCGCCAATCCATCGCTGGGCACACACTCACTCACACAGACACACTCTATATGGGGCAATTTTTGAGAATTCAATTGACTCGATCCATGTTTTTGGACTGTGGGAGGAAACCGGGAGAACCCGGAGGAAACCCACGCGGACACGGGGAGAACGTGGAAACTCCACCCAGATGGGGATTCAAGCCGGGAATCCCTAGCGCTGAGAGGCGAATGTGCCAAACCACTAAACCTCAGCGCCTGAGTGTCTGTGTACAATAAGAAATAATAATAATAATAATAATAATAATAATAATAATAATAATAATAAAAATGTCTGTGGTACAGTTAACATTTACATTTAGTCATTTAGCAGACAAAAACAAATCATATTGTTCTAAAGCATGAGAACGGACGTCTGCATATAACTGTCTAACCCACCTCAGACGACTATAATGAATGAATAGACAATCGGAACATGTTTTAGGATCCAAATGAACTGCTGTGTGAATGCACCCTCACAAAATAAGTGTTGTAAACAGTTGGCGTAAATGGGGTCTGTAAAGGTTTTGGTTGTAAAGTAAAGCGTCCTCACATGAATGGGTCATCAGTGGGCTGCGGCCAGGCCACATAGCAGAGTGTCCTCTTGGGTAGCTTCCTCACAGTGGAGAAGAAGCAAAGTGGGAAGGCCAGGACCACTGCTAGAATCCAGATACACACGATGACCACTTTGGTGGCCGTGGCTGACAGATGAGGCTTCAGCGGGTGAATGATGGCCATGTACCTACACACACACACACACACACACATACACACACACACACAAAGATATAATCAACTAAGCAAAAACATACTAAACACATATATATGGTCACCTGATAATCACACAATCTGTACACGGCTGTCCTACACTGTTGATGCTGCCTGCCCACTCCACCCACCGAGCCTCGGTCCTCACAAGGTTTCTTCCTTAAAATAACAACCCAACAGGGAGTTTTGTCTTTCCACTGTTGCTTTAGCTTGCACTTTGGGGGTTTAAATGCTTCTAACGCTGTAAAGCAGCTTTGTGACAATGTAAAAAGTAAATACATTTATATTTATAAATAATAATTATGATTTATAATAATTATAATGAAATAGTTTTTAAAAACTGGCGGCACGGTGGCTTAGTGGTTAGCAAGTTCGCCTCTCAGCACTAGGGATTCCCGGTTCGAATCCCCATCTGGGTGGAGTTTCCATGTTCTCCACGTGTCTGTGTGGGTTTCCTCCGGGTTCTCCGGTTTCCTCCCACAGTCCAAAAACATGGATCAAGTCTATTGAGTTCTCCAAATTGCCCCATATAGAGTGTGTCTGTGTGAGTGAGTGTGTGCCCATCAATAGATTGGCGTCCTGTCCTGGGTGTATCTGCCCAGCGTCCGAAACGTTCTCCCCTGAATGGGCATGGGGAACACCCCCCCCCCCCCACACACACACACACACACACACACGACCGTAATATAGGATAAAGCGGAAGATAATGGATGGATGGATAATTATAAATAATGATTTATGTATAAATTATTATTTATAATAATATTTTATCCTTTCATTCATTCATTATCTTCCGCTTTATCCTCTATTTGGGTTGCGGGGGGGGGGGGGGGGGGGGGGGGGTTCCCCATGCCCATCCAGGGGAGAACGTCTCGGGCGCTGGGTAGATATACCCAGGACAGGGTGCCAATCTATCACTGGGAACACACTCACTCACACAGACACACTCTATATGGGGAAATTTTTGGAGAACTCAATTGACTTGATCCATGTTTTTGGACTGTGGCAGGAAACCGGAGAACCCGGAGGAAACCCACTCGGAAACTCCACCCAGATGGGGATTCGAACCGGGAATCCCTAGCGCTGAGAGGCGAACGTGCCAAACCACTAAGCCACCATGCCGCCATAATATTTTATAATTATTATAAATAACAATTTATAAAATAAATGACTTGAACTTGAAATTACTTACTAGGTCACTATGTGGCCAACAGCGCATGAGGTCATTTATCAAATCCTAATGAATGAATTAGCTGGAATTAGGTTTAATATATTTAATTTAATTAGTTAATTAATTTTTGGACGTCATGCAGGTTGTATATCCATGTTCTAAACCATGAACCTTTCCTTATCATTAAGCTATTTTGATTTCAAAGTTCAGCACAGTCTGTGTGATGAACCATAGTGGGAGGATTTCCCTTATTGGATTCAGTGTGTGTGTGTGTGTGTGTGTGTGTGTGTGTGTGTGTGTGTGTGTGTGTGTGTGTGTGTGTGTGTCTATTGTGTGGAAATTTGTGCAGGCGGTGCAACAGTCAATTATTTTTCTAGGGCAGCAAAGGTTATTTCAAGGCATGTAGCATCAAAGAGCACTTATAGTGACCTCACAGTGAGAGAGCCAGTGAGAAATGTGCTGTGCATTAGCTTTCACAGACGGATGTATATACGGAAAAGACATAACAACACGTTCCTCTCCGTCTTCGGTTCTCCATTCAGTTTTTACTCTTAACGTTCTTCACCCTTTTGAAATGGAAGCATCGTTCCTCTTTGAAATGTAATAAATTACAGCAGCTAACAGAATAAGACTTTAAAAGACCCAGACATCTCCTCTTTATCACACGACGCAGCTCTGCCAGACATGTGCTTCCTCACACGAGCGACATGAGCTCCCAGATGCCCACGACTGGACGATTTTGTTGCGATAGGCACCGAAGCGCGTCCAGAGCTTGATGGCTTTTTGCTATCCACCTGCCGCAGATGACTACGGCGTCACCGGCTTCCGAACCTCGGATTTTGTTAGTTGACCGGTGAAGAGTTTTAGAACCCGACGGTCGACGATTTCTGTATTTTAATTCGTGGGAATTTGGCACTCGTGAGGTTCATGAGACAAACACACTGAATTACATTCATTCATTCATTATCTCCCGCTTTATCCTCTATTAGGGTTGCGGGGGGGGGGGGGGTTCCCCATGCCCATCCAGGGGAGAACGTTTCGGGCGCCAGGACAGGGCACCAATCTATCGCTGGACACACACTCACTCACACACACACACTCTATATGGGGCAATTTGGAGAATTCAATTGGCTTGATCCATGTTTTTGGACCGTGGGAGGAAACCGGTGAACCCGGAGGAAACCCACGCGGACACGGGGAGAACATGGAAACTCCACCCAGATGGGGATTCGAACCGGGAATCCCTAGTGCTGAGAGGAGAACATGCTCAACCACTAAGCCACCGTGCCGCCCACTGACGTACATTTTCACATATTCAGCAAAATCAGTATCTCCAAGCTTATTTAATTTTGTTGATTTGGAGATGGCAGAGGGCGGCACGGTTGGCATGATTGCCTCTCAGCACTAGGTTCGAATCCCCATCTGGGTGGAGTTTCCAATGTTCTCCCCACGTCCGCGTGGGTTTCCTCCGGGTTCTCCGGTTTCCCCCCACAGTCCAAAAACATGGATCAAGTCAATTGACTTCTGCAAATTGCCCCATATAGAGTGTGTCTGTCTGAGTGAGTGTGTGTCCAGCATAGACTGTCGTCCTGTCCTGGGTGTATCTGCCCAGCGCCCGAAATGTTCTCCCCTGGATGGGCATGGGGAACCCCACTGCGATCCTAATAGAGGATAAAGCAGGAGATAATGAATGAATGAATGAATGAATAAATGGGCGGCTTAGTGGTTAGCAAGTTCTCCTCTCAGCACTAGTGATTCCCGGTTCGAATCCCCATCTGGGTGGAGTTTCCATATCCTCCTCGTGTCTGTGTGGGCTTCCTCCGGGTTCCATCAGATTAGGTCATTTAGTAGAAGCATTGTTCCAAAATGACTTCCAACTATGGTGGCTTAGTGGTTGGCATGTTCTCCTCTCAGCGCTAGGGATTCCCGGTTCGAATCCCCATCTGGGTGGAGTTTCCATGTTCTCCCCGTGTCCGTGTGGGTTTCCTCCGGGTTCTCTGGTTTCCTCCCACAGTCCAAAAACATGGATCAAGTCAATTGACTTCTGCAAATTGCCCCATATAGAGTGTGTCTGTGTGAGTGAGTGTGTGCCCAGCGATGGACTGGCGCCCTGTCCTGGGTGTATCTGCCCAGCGCCCGAGACGTTCTCCCCTGGATGGGCATGGGGAACCCCCCCTCCCCCCACCGCGACCCAAATAGAGGATAAAGCAGAAGATAATGAATGAATGAATAATCTCTTATACGTTCTCCTCTTGTCTATTTAACACCCCCCCACATTACCTGTGTAATCCCGTCCTGTCGCTTGTGTGTGTGTGTGTGTGTGTGTGTGTGTGTGTGTGTGTGTGTGTGTGTGTTTGCTTTCCTCTGGTGTTTCCCGCATTAAAAAACCCTTTAATGAACTTGGATCTCTTTATGGGGGGAATATTTACCCAAACAATCTCGCCGAAGCGCGCCCACTGTGTCCGATAAGAGACGCCGTTTACTTATGGTCAGCGTGAGACACTAATCCCAATTATTCATTCATTCATTCATTCATTCATCCATTCATTATCTTCCACTTTATCCTCTATTAGGGTCGCGGTGGGGTTCCCCATGCCCATTCAGGGGAGAACGTCTCGGGCGCTGGGCAGATAGACCCAGGACAGGGCGCCAATCCATCGCTGGGCACACACTCACTCACACAGACACACTCTATATGGGGCAATTTAGAGAACTCAATTAACTTGATCCATGTTTTTGGACTGTGGGAGGAAACCGGAGAACCCGGAGGAAACCCACGCGGACACGGGGAGAACATGGAAACTCCACCCAGATGGGGATTCGAACCGGGAATCCCTAGTGCTGAGAGGAGAACGTGCTAAACCACGAAGCCATCGTGCCGCCTAATCCCAATTAATTCTACTAAATCCCACTGAGACCACGCGGTGGCAGGAAAACACACGCCATCGCTCACATGGTTAATCGTCCCACCGGTTTACAATGACCGCTGCCTAAGCGTCGAACCCGTCCGAGACGTTTTTAACGCACTGAGTGCTTCTGAGATGGAGGTTGTGCTTTATAAGCAGAGATGAAGTGCAACTCGGTGGAAAAACACCATCTGTGTCAAAAGAATTCCATTCAACACAAAAGAAATCCTGAGAAGTGGTGTCTTCCCAGATCCGATTCAGCCGGGTTTCGTTGCAGTTAATCTGTTCGGACACATGCAAACATAAGCAAAAGCACACACACACACACACACACACACACACACACATTTAAGCTTTACTGCACTGTTTAAATGACTTCAGTCCATTTACTGCCGTACGGTAGAACCCCAAACCTCTGTAATTAAGTAGCGAGTCCAGTGAAAGTTTGTCCATCTCATTTTAATACTTTTCTTAGCAACCGCCTCGTAAAAGCACTTAGACTCCCTTAAACGATCGGCGAATAGCTTCACAGGACCATTACGGCCGGCGTCGCTGATTAATGTATTGATGGGTAGCTTTTTCGCCGTGAAGATTGAAACGAAACATCATTAAAAATAAATGGGACTGAAGACTAGCAAGCAACACGGCTGCAGGCAGGGCTGCTGCCTTAAATATGACCTTCCTGTCTCCGCCAAGTTCACTCGTACGTCTCCGAAACGAAGCCCTGGGTGATCACAGCAAAGGGGTTATGTATGAATGTTTACTACAAACACCGTTCCAACACCAAATACTGAATATTAAACACATACATATAATAAAAGACTATTGTCAGCTTCTGTGGACCAATATGCTCTGATATTAATGATATTCTGGGGTGTGTGTGTGTGTGTGTGTGTGTGTGTAGGTGTGTGTGTGTGTGTGTGTTTGTTTAGTTGTATCCGTCCCTTGAATACTCTATGGATCGGGGTGATTGTAAATTGGCTTATTGAGTTTCATGATGAAGGGGTCTGCTTACAAACAATCAGGAGGGCAATTAATCTGACGTACCTATCGGCATGTCTTTAAAATGGGGGGGGGCATCTGGGACACCTGGAGCAAACCAGCTTAGGTACAGGGAGGACATGCAGACTCCACACAGAAGGGAACTTTGTTTGCCCGAACCGGATATCGAATTTGGGAAACTTGCTAAACACTGCACCGCTGTGCAACCTACCCCCCAAAAGCCCCCCCAAAAGCCCCCCCAAAAAAAAGCATGTGGTATCCATGTCGCATTTTTTTTTTAGACCGGTAAACATATGTATATAACATTCACCATTAAACATTCATTCATTCATTCATTCATTATCTCCCGCTGTATCCTCTATTAGGGTCGTGGTGGGGTTCCCCATGCCCATCCAGGGGAGAACGTTTCGGGCGCTGGGCAGATACACCCAGGACAGGGCGCCAATCCATCACTGGACACACACTCACTCACACAACACACTCTATATGGGGCAAATTTGGAGAATTCAATTGACTTGATCCATGTTTTTGGACTGTGGGAGGAAACCGGAGAACCCGGAGGAAACCCACGCGGACATGGGGAGAACATGGAAACTCCACCCAGATGGGGATTCGAAACAGGAATCCCTAGCGCTGAGAGGAGAACATGCTAAGCACTAAGCCACCGTGCCGCCCACCATTAAACAGTAGATACGATTTCTTTTTCCAAAGAAAAACCACCAACAGGGTGGCGCGGTGGCTTAGTGTTTGGCATGTTCTCCTCTCAGCACTAGGGATTCCCGGTTCGAATCCCCATCTGGGTGGAGTTTCCATATTCTCCCCGTGTCCGCAAGGTTTCCTCTGGGTTCTCCGGTTTCCTCCCACAGTCCAAAAACATGGATCAAGTCAATTGAGTTCTCCAAATTGCCCCATATAGAGTGTGTTGTGTGAATGAGTGTGTGCCCAGCGATGGATTGGCGCCCTGTCCTGGGTGTATCTGCCCAGCGCCCGAAACGTTCTCCCCTGGATGGGCATGGGGAACCCCCCCCCCCCCCCCCGCGACCCTAATATAGGATAAAGCATACTTCATCGTTTAATTTTCAGATTAATAATCCCACATGATTCAGTGATAAAGATGAAGAGGAAGAAGATGGCATATCGAGCTCTTCCTCAATGACTCGGGTAGTTTTGCCGAAATTGCATGAAACACTGCGTAATCACATGTTACTGATCCGACTCTGCTGGAGGTAAATAAATGTCAATGACATAATCGATGTTGTCGTGATGAGCATTGATTGAGTGGAGAACCCACTTGAGTGTTAATGAAGTCAAGGCATGGCGGCTGGATGGACTGCATTCACGACCAAACCGAATCAAGCCGTGGTCAGCTTGTACTGTCTTAGAACCTGTAAAGTGTGTGTGTGTGTGTGTGTGTGTGTGTGTGTTGAACATGAAGAAAAGCAATGCTGTGTTTTCTAAAAGATCAGGACAGCTCACAATCACACTGACAAGATTAAAGAATTCGGTGGCTTAGTAGTTGGCATGTTCTCCTCTCAGCGCTAGGGATTCCCCGTTCGAATCCCCATCTGGGTGGAGTTTCCATGTTCTCCCCGTGTCTGCGTGGGTTTCCTCCGGGTTCTCCGGTTTCCTCCCACAGTCCAAAAACATGGATCAAATCAATTGAATTCTCCAAATTGCCCCATATAGAGTGTGTCTGTGTGAGTGAGTGTGTGCCCAGCGATAGATTGGCGCCCTGTCCTGGGTGTATCTGCCCAGCGCCCGAAGTGTTCTCCCTGGATGGGCATGGAGAACCCCCCCCCCCCACCACCACGACCCTAATAGAGGATAAAGCGTAAGATAATGAATGAATATACAGTATATATATATTCTGTAATTATCCATCCATCCATTATCTTCCGCTTTATCCTCTATTAGGGTCGCGGGGGGGTTCCCCATACCCATCCAGGGGAGAACGTTTCGGGCGCTGGGCAGATACACCCAGAACAGGGCGCCAATCCATCGCTGGGCACACACTCACTCACACAGACACACTCTATATGGGGCAATTTGGAGAACTCAATTGACTTGATCCATGTTTTTGGACTCTGGGAGGAAACCGGAGAACCCGTAGGAAACCCACGCGTACACGGGGAGAACATGGAAACTCCACCCAGATGGGGATTGGAACCGGGAATCCCCAGCAGTGAGAGTCGAACGTGCCGCCCCGTTCTGTAATTAATTAATATTATTAATAATTTATTTATTTTTTTTATGTATACTTTGCCTTGACAATACCATTGTGCATTCGTCTGTCTGAAAGAACGTTGAATTGAGAGAGAGAGAGAGAGAGAGAGAGAGTTGGGAAGCTGGACCGGCCGTTTTAGAGATATAGCTGAAATCTAATGGTTCCGTTGTGGTTCCACTCCAAATCCTAGAGCCACACACATCACAGGAAGCTCTGTAAGCGAGACGTCTGCTCGCTCATTCATCTGTTTGCTTTTTCTGTCACGTTTCTCTAACTCAGGAAGGCAGGCCGACAGATGGCGGCCTCTGGTTCTACCCGATAGCATCGAGTACATCGCTTATCTGAGCCAAAGACGAAAACCCCAAATTTAGCCCTTCATCAAAATCCACAGCCGTGTACATCCGTGACGTCCGCGGTGCGCGGCCAGTCGGCAGGGTGGACGTGCAGCCGATTCGCCACCAGATCTTTCCTTCATTAGTGTGGTATCAATAGACCATTCAAGCACCGCCGCCATCTGATCTCTTGTTCTTAATGCTTATTTGATCGAGCCGCGCAGCACCGTCCAGCAGCGGTCATTCATCAAAGAGGTTTTTCTGCCACGACCTTCTTCTATAGAGCCTTCAAATCCCACATGGAACCGAAAGGCGATTCATTACCTTCAGAGCTATTGATCATTAGAAAAGGGCATCATTTATTACGGCATTATGTTCAACAGAACTCTGAGACCCCTTCATACGGCCAGTTCTTAAAGAGGACGCCAAATCCAGCTAGAACCATCTCACACTTTTCCTCTTCCTTCGGCTCTCGTTTGGACATTCCATTAGAGAGAACCTTCTCAAAGGGATTCGGCCTGGAACACCAGAGCATTAACATTATCCTCACTGGATCGTATGCGGGGGTTTCCTCCAGGTTCTCTGGTTTCCTCCCACAGTCCAAAAACATGGAACAAGTCAATTGAGTTCTCCAAACTGCCCCATGTAGAGTGGCTAGAACCATCTCACACCTTTCCTCTTCCTTTGGCTCTCGTTTGGACATTCCATCAGAGAGAACGTTCCCAAAGAGATTCGGCCTGGAACACCAGAGCATTAACATTATTCTCACTGGATCGTATGGTGGGGCTTAGTGGTTGGCATGTTCTCCTCTCAGCGCTAGGGGTTCCCAATCCGGTTCGAATCCCCATTCCAATCGAATCCCAAATTTCCATGATCTCCCCGTGTCCGCGTGGGTTTCCTCCGGGTTCTCCGGTTTCCTCCCACAGTCCAAAAACATGGATCAAGTCAATTGAGTTCTTCAAATTGCCCCATATAGAGTGTGTCTGTGTGAGTGAGTGTGTGCCCAGCGATAGTCTGGCGTCCTGTCCTGGGTGTATCTGCCCAGCGCCCGAAACGTTCTCCCCTGGATGGCATGGGGAACCCCACCGCGACCCTAATATAGGATAAAGCGGAAGATAATGGATGGATGGATTAAGGGGCAATTTAATGTGACCAATTCACCTTGAGTCCATGTTTTTGGACTGTGGGAGGAAACTGGCGAACCTTCCATGTGTGGACACGGGGAGAACATGGAAACTTCACCCAGATTGGGATTCAAACCTGGATCCCCAGCCCTGAGAGGAGAACTGGGCAGATACACCCAGGACAGGGCGCCAATCTATCACTAGACACACACTCACTCACACAGCCACACCCACACTATATCACTCCCCTGGATGGGGAACCCCCCCCCCCCCCCCCCCGCAACCCTAATAGAGGATAAAGCGGAAGATAATGGATGAATGAATGATATTGAAATGAACAGCTACCTGCTGCAGAAAGGACTGCTGTACTAAGAATGAGTCCCATTCTGTTTAGAGCCCCATAGTAACATCCATCACCTTAGCCATCGCAGGACAGACAGACTCCACCTGACGTTTTAGAAATATCAGGAGTCTCAGGTGAACCCCCGCAGCAAGTGTGGAGAATCAAGTGTGTCGTCTGTTTGGAAATTGGAAGTCTTTATATAGCAGTGACACACACACACACACACACACACACACACACACACACACACACACACACACACACACACACACACACACCTGCTGAGTGGAGGTTTCCTCTATGAGAAATAAAACATAAGTGAGGATTTAAAAGCGTTCTTTGTGCTGACTCATAGTGGTAAAGGGTAATTTAGGGGTATTTAGGGGTAAATAGCTCATAGTGAAAGTGTCGTCTCAACTGTCGGAGAAGAAAGTGCTTTTCATTTTCCCCGTCGCAGAACATCAACTTTATTACGACTTTACGCTCAGAGATACAACACAGGTCAGACTTTAGACCACGCCCCCTTCTTGCTCCATCATCTATATCCTCCACTTATCATATAGCTGGACTTTGTAGTTTTATAATTGCAGACTGTAGAACATCTGTGTTCTTTGTGTTTCTTTAGTCCCCTGTTGGTTCTCTGTTCTCTGTTGGTCAGGAGCATCACAGAACAGGTATCATTTGGGTGGTGGATTGTTGATTGTCGGTTCTGCAGTGACACTGATGTGGTGAGGGGGGGTTTAGTGCAGCATTTAAACACCTCAGTGACACTGCTGGGATAGGAATAATGCACCCACCAAATAACCCCTGCTCTGTGGTGGTACTATTGGGGTTCTGAGCATTAGAACAGAGTACACAGTATGTACTGTAGAGCACACACAGATGGACTACAGAATGGAATTGGAGAACTACAAAGTCCATCTTTACAGGACGTGGAACTGAGAACATGGACAAAAAGTGCAGCAAAAAAGGGGGCGTGTCCAAACTTTATCCTATATTCCCCGCTTTAACCTATATTAGGGTCGCGGGGGGCGGGGGGGGGGGGGGGGGGGCTGGGCAGATACACCCAGGGCAGATAGACCCAGGACAGGGCGCCAATCCATCGCTGGACACACACTCACTCACACACACACACTCTATATGGGGCAATTTGGAGAACTCAATTGACTTGATCCATGTTTTTGGACTGTGGGAGGAAACCGGGGAACCCAGAGGAAACCCACACGGACACGCGGAGAACATGGAAACTCCACCCAGATGCGGATTCGAACCAGGAATCCCTAGTGCTGAGAGGAGAACATGCTAACCACTAAGCCACCGTGCCGCCATATATATATATATATATATATATATATATATATATATATATATATATATATATATATATATATATCCTTCCATCCATTATCTCCCGCTTTATCCTCTATTAGGGTCGCAGGGGGGGGGGTTCCCCATGCCCATCCAGGGGAGAACGTCTCGGGTGCTGGGCAGATACACCCAGGACAGGACGCCAACCTATCACTGGGCACACACTCACTCACACAGACACACTCTATATGGGGCAATTTGGAGAACTCAGTTGACTTGACCCATGGTTTTGGACTGTGGGAGGAAACCAGAGAACCGGGAGGAAACCCACGCGGACACGGGGAGAAGATGGAAACTCCACCCAGATGGGGATTCGAACCGGGAATCTCTAGTGCTGAGAGGAGAACATGCTAACCACTAAGCCACCGTGCCGCCCTTTATATATATATATATTTTACAGAGCGACAGATTTAACTCGGTAAGCTGTAAGCTGCAGACCCACAGACTGACCCGTGCTGTTAACAGCAGAGTTCAAAGAAGAGTCATCAGATGGACTCACGCTGACCGGTTAGTTCTGGCATTCGGTCTGAGGCTGTTTGAAGAGCAAAGAGAGTAACCATCCCGACTGAGTGCAGTGCTGCTGTGATGTTTGTGCTCAGAACACGTCCTGCCCGATTTTGCGGCACCAGGTGCCGAGAGGAAATAAAAAGAGTGAAGGCGTGAACTCAAAACGTGAATTAATGGATCCTGAAAAACAAACCGCGGGCAAACTTTTGTCTGTGTGCAGACTGACACTCTATACAAATTAATATTAATATTATTTTATTCAATGCTTTATTCAATCCCGGTTCGAATCCCCATCTGGGTGGAGTTTCCATGTCCTCCCCATGTCCGCGTGGGTTTCCTCCGGGTTCTCCGGTTTCCTCCCACAGTCCAAAAACATGGATCAAGTCAAATGAGTTCTCCAAATTGCCCCATATAGAGTGTGTCTGTGTGAGTGATTGTGTGCCCAGCGATAGGTTGACGTCCCGTCCTGGGTGTATCTGCCCAGCGCCCGAGACGTTCTCCCCTGGATGGACATGAGGAACCCCCCCCCCTGCGCGACCCTAATATAGGATAAAGCGGAAGATAATGAATGGATGGATTAGGGCGACATGGTGGTGTAGTGCTCAGCATGTTCTCCTCTCAGCACTAGGGATTCCCGGTTCGAATCCCCGTCTGGGTGGAGTTTCCATGTCCTCCCCGTGTCTGTGTGGGTTTCCTCCGGGTTCTCCGGTTTCCTCCCACAGTTTAAAAACATGGATCAAGTCAATTGAGTTCTCCTAATTGCCCCATATAGAGTGTGTATGTGTGAGTGAGTGTGTGCCCAGCGATAGGTTGGCGTCCTGTCCTGGGTGTATCTGCCCAGCGCCCGAAATGTTCTCCCCTGAATGGGCACGATGAACCCCCCCCCCCCAACCCTAATAGAGGATAAAAGCGGAAGATAATGGATGAATGAAAGTATTCAATGCACTAGGGATTCCCGGTTCGAATCCCCATCTGGGTGGAGTTTCCATGTTCTCCCCGTGTCCATGTGGGTTTCCTCCGGGTTCGCCGGTTTCCTCCCACAGTCCAAAAACATGGATCAAGTCAATTGAGTTCTCCAAATTGCCCCATATAGAGTGTGTCTGTGTGGGTGAGTGTGTGCCCAGCGATAGGTTGGCATCCTGTCCTGGGTGTATCAGCGCTGCGCCCGAAACGTTCTCCCCTGGATGGGCATGGGGAACACCCCCCCCCCCCCCCCCGCGACCCTAATAGAGGATAAAGCGGGAGATAATGAATGGATGTATGTATTCAATGCATAGTTCTGCAGGTCGGAAATCCCGTTTCGCCACCAAATCAGACGACAGGTTGCATTTTAATAATATTATATTATATTAATAATATTAGTAAAATAATAAAGCCAGAACGGATGAGTTTAATTATCTAACGGCAGAGCTACCGTGATACACACTGCAACTTCCACGAATGCTGCGATTACACAATATGTCCCAATGCCGTTCTGCGAAACTGTGATTGTTTGATGTAAAGCCACCGTAATGATTCTGTCCAGCAGCTCTAGGAAGATTTGAGGCACTGAGCATTATTATTAGCAGATGCTTTTTTTTTTTGTTTATCAACAAATCAGATTGGTTTCCACACAGTGTTCACGCATTGTTCAGTGTAGATTAGAGCAGACTGAAGCTCTCCGTCCCTCAATCAATGCAGCTGACTGTTGAATCGACTCTGAACCATTCACAGCAGTGACACCGATCAAACACAATGAGATGCTGGTACATTAACAATTGCTTAAGATCCTTACCGCCATTTCTTAATGATAGAATCCTATTGGGGGGATGAGTTTTGGTCGCTGGTATTTTGTGTATATATATATAATAATAGAGCATTTAAGGGGGTGGGGGGTGTAAAACGCTGGTAAAGCCCCTGCTCCACATTATTGCATTTGATTTATTGTTTTGCAGAAAGTTCCATTCCATTCATTCATTCATTCATTATCTCCCGCTTTATCCTCTATTAGGGTTGCAGGGAGGGGGGGGGTTCCCCATGCCCATCCAGGGGAGAACGTCTCGGGCGCTGGGCAGATACACCCAGGACAGGGCACCAATCCATCGCTGTGCACACACTCACTCACACAGACACACTCTATATGGGGCAATTTGGAGAACTCAATTGACTCGATCCATGTTTTTGGACTGTGGGAGGAAACCGGAGAACCCGTAGGAAACCCACGCGGACACGGGGAGAACATGGAAACTCCACCCAGATGGGGATTCGAACCGGGAATCCCTAGTGCTGAGAGGAGAACGTGCTAAACCACTAAGCCACCATGCCGCCAGTTACATTCCACCCTTTCGTTATTTAATAATAAATATGGTGAATTAGAACAATGCCCTGCGATGGATCGGCGCCCTGTCCTGGGTCTATCTGCCCAGCGCCCGAAACGTTCTCCCCTGGATGGGCATGGGGAACCCCACCGCGACCCTAATATAGGATAAAGCGGGAGATAATGGATGAATGAATGAATTAGAACAATGATTACTCAGCAATTTATGTTGCAATAGACAGAACGAGGGGAATCATTTCATTTCTTTAAACCTGCGTCTGGACACAACCGCCTCTCAGCGCTGGGGATCCGGGTTCGAATCCCCATCTGGGTGGAGTTTCCATGTCCTCCCCGTGTCCGCGTGGGTTTCCTTCGGGTTCTCCGGTTTCCTCCCACAGTCCAAAAACATTTTCAATGTTCAATGTCAATTATTTATTCATTCATTCATTCATTATCTTCCGCTTTATCCTCTATTAGGGTCGCGGGGGGGGGGAGGGGGGCTTCCCAATGTCCATCCAGGGGAGAACGTCTCGGGACCCAGGACAGGGCGCCAATCTATCGCTGGGCACACACTCACTCACACAGACACACCCTATATGGGGCAATTTGGAGAACTCAATTGACTTGATCCATGTTTTTGGACTGTGGGAGGAAACCGGAGAACCCGGAGGAAACCCACGCGGACACGGGGATAACACGGAAACTCCACCCAGATGGGGATTCGAACCGGGAATCCCTAGTGCTGAGAGGAGAACATGCCAACCACTAAGTCAATTCTCCTGTCTGTGTGAGTGAGTGTGTGTCCAGCGATAGATTGGCGCCCTGTCCTGGGTGTATCTGCCCAGAGCCCGAAACGTTCTCCTCTGGATGGGCATGGGGAACCCCACCACGGCCCTAATAGAGGATAAAGTGGAAGATAATGGATGGATGAACAGATGTCCAGCTCTTACCTGTCCACAGCTATGGCGGTCATGGAGTAGATGCTCGCGAAGACCGACGTCACGGGGAAAAAGTTGTGGAACTTGCAGTACGCCTCGCCGAAGTACCAGTCCCCGTGCGCCGCGTAGATGAAGTTGATGAGCGTGTTGAACGCCGCCATGGAGGCGTCTGAGAACGCCAGGTTCAGCAGGAAGTAGTTGGTGACGGTGCGCATCCGCCGGTGCGCCACGATGATCCACATCACCACCAGGTTCCCGAACACAGCCACCGCCAGGATGGAGCTGTACGCCACCGACCACAGCGCCACGCGCCACGGGGGCTGGGCGAACTGATTGGTCCAGTTGCCGGCGGTCAGATTCGAGCTGTTCTGGGTCATCTCTCTGGATCTCAAGAGTAACAAACCGAACAGGAGAAGCGTCCCCAAAACGCGCGCCGCCTCTGAGGATCACTCAGAGAGAGAGCGAGAGAGAGAGAGAGAGAGAGAGAGAGAGAGAGAGAGCTAAAGGCGGATCAGACGCCGCGTCATTCCCGCGTCTGATTCACTCAAACGGAAAGAGTTGGACTGTTTGAGTGCGACTCTATTCTCGCGCTGCTGTCGCGCGTTTTGTGAGGAGCGTCTGCGCGCTGAGACGCACAGAACAGACAGAGACGCACGCGCTGAGACGCACCGACCGAGACGCACAGAACAGACAGAGACGCACGCGCTGAGACGCACCGACCGAGACGCACAGAACAGACGGAGACGCACAGAACAGACAGAGACGCACGCGCTGAGACGCACCGACAGAGACGCACAGAACAGACAGAGACGCACCGAACAGACGGAGACGCACAGAACAGACAGAGACGCACAGAACAGACAGAGACGCACCGAACAGACGGAGACGCACAGAACAGACAGAGACGCACGCGCTGAGACGCACCGACAGAGACGCACAGAACAGACAGAGACGCACGCGCTGAGACGCACCGACAGAGACGCACAGAACAGACAGAGACGCACAGAACAGACGGAGACGCACAGAACAGACAGAGACGCACAGAACAGACGGAGACGCACGCGCTGAGACGCACTGACAGAGACGCACAGAACAGACAGAGACGCACAGAACAGACGGAGACGCACGCGCTGAGACGCACTGACAGAGACGCACAGAACAGACAGAGACGCACAGAACAGACAGAGACGCACGCGCTGAGACGCACCGACAGAGACGCACAGAACAGACAGAGACGCACGCGCTGAGACGCACCGACAGAGACGCACAGAACAGACAGAGACGCACAGAACAGACGGAGACGCACAGAACAGACAGAGACGCACGCGCTGAGACGCAGGGACACGAACAGAGACGCGCTGAGACGCACTGACAGAGACGCACAGACGGAGACGCACTGAGACGCACGTACAGAGACGCGCTCAGACGCCCTGAGAGACCCACTGAGACCCACTGAGACACGCTGAGACGCACGCACAGAGACCCTTTGTGATACACAGAGACGCACTGAGAACCACAGAGACGCACTGAGAACCACAGAGACGCACTGAGAACCACAGAGACGCACTGAGAACCACAGAGACGCACTGAGAACCACAGAGACGCACTGAGAACCACAGAGACGCACTGAGAACCACAGAGACGCACTGAGAACCACAGAGACGCACTGAGAACCACAGAGACGCACTGAGAACCACAGAGACGCACTGAGAACCACAGAGACGCACTGAGAACCACAGAGACGCACTGAGAACCACAGAGACGCGCCGGCGCGACTGCGGAGCGGAGAGCAGAAGACGCGCTCGGTGGAAACGCGCCGCTCAGGACAAACCGGGACAAACGCCGATGGGCTTTGATCGATATGTCCATTAGGTTTTAGATAATCGCTTAATTCCGTGCTGCAGACCACGTGAGCACGAAAAACGCCGCGGATCGTCGATACAATCACGTGTCCAACCCCCAGAAATAACGAAAAGTTCTTTACTCCACCATCATTAAAGAAATCTGTGTTTGTTTTACACTAAAGCTTCCAGTCGAGTTTAGGGTTTACGGTGGCTTAGTGGTTGGCATGTTCTCCTCTCAGCACTAGGGATTCCCGGTTCGTGTTCGCGTGGGTTTCCTCCGTGTTCTCCGGTTTCCTCCCACAGTCCAAAAACATGGATCAATCAATTGAGTTCTCCAAATTGCCCCATATAGAGTGTGTCTGTGTGAGTGAGTGTGTGCCCAGCGATAGATTGGCGCCCTGTCCTGGGTGTATCTGCCCAGCACCCGAGACGTTCTCCCCTGGATGGGCATGGGGAACCCCCCCCCCGCCACACGATCCTAATATAGGATAAAGCAGAAGAAAATGAATGAATGTTCTTAACTGCAGTCATTATTCATCCATCCATTATCTTCTGCTTTATCCTCTATTAGGGTCACGGGGGGGGGGGGGGGGGGGGGGGGGGGGTGTCCATTCAGGGGAGAACGTTTCGGGCGCTGGGCAGATACACCCAAGACAGGACACCAATCCATCACTGAACACACACTCACTCACACAGACACACTCTATATGGGTCAGTTTACAGAATTCAATTTACCTTAAATCCATGTTTTTGGACTGTGGGAGGAAACCGGAGAACCCGGAGGAAACCCACGCGGACACGGAAAGAACATGGAAACTCCACCCAGATGGAGATTCGAACCGGGAATCCCTAGTGCTGAGAGGAGAACATGCCAACCACTAAGCCACCGTGCCGCCACAGTTATTATTATTATAAATAAATAAAAATACTTTTTCCCCATGCCCATCCAGGGGAGAACGTTTCGGGCGCTGGGCAGATAGACCCAGGACAGGACGCCAATCCATCACTGGACACACACTCACTCACTCAGATATACGCACACTATATAGGGGCAATTTAGATCCATGGTTTTGGACTGTGGGAGGAAACCAGAGAACCCTGAGGAAACCAATGCGGACACGGGGAGAACATGGAATCTCCACCCAGATCGGGATTCGAACCTGGATCCCCAGCGCTGAGAGGAGAACATGCTAACCATCATCACTTGTCATAAGAAAGTCAGCCTTGCACACGTCTAACGAGCGTCTCTAACGATGTTACTGACCACAGCACAGGCCATTCACAACCAGCGCAGCCAATAATGAATTCGGCGACGGTCCCATTTCCTGTACAATCAGCATTTGGACACCAGGAGGCAGTGTTTGGATGTTGTGTATAAGTGGAAAAATACTCCACGTGTCATTTTAATTGGAGCTCGGTTATCAGATGCTGCTCTGAAGTCTCTGGTGATGAGGACGCGAGGACGCGAGGACGCGAGGTCAAAGCAATTGGCTGCGGCTCCACATCAAACACGGCGCAGGGCTCCTCACATCCGTCAGCGTCGGCCCTCGGTGCCGCGCCTTGTTTCGACTCCGTAAACATAAAAACTGGTGGGAAATCCTTCAAAGTCGGAGCTTTAAAGACACGGAAATCAGAAAGAATATATTCAGCGTGGTGCACGGAGCGAGGTGTTTAAAGAAACATGCTGGACAAATGAGAACCGTACGCCGTTTTTCAAGATGCATCGCAAAGAAGGTCCAGAATTGTTGGTTGTTTATAATTTGCTGCGTTGCAGATTGAGTTAATCCTCATCTCATCACATTCTTTCACTTAATCCTCAACTAGGGCCACGGGGGGTCAAGGGTGCCATCCATGTCCATCCAGGGGAGAACGTTTCTAATGACATTTCTAACCAGCACCCTTATACTAAATATTAAAAATATTAAAAATACCCAATTCAACGATCCAAACCATGAATCGTCCATCCATCCATTATCTCCCGCTTTATCCTCTATTAGGGTCACGGTGGAGGGGGGGTTCCCCATGCCCATCCAGGGGAGGACGTTTTGGGCGCTGGGCAGATACACCCAGGACAGGCCGCCAATCCATCGCTGGGCACACACTCACACAGACACACTCTATATGGGGCAATTTGGAGAACTCAATGGACTTGATCCATGTTTTTGGACTGTGGGAGGAAACCGGAGAACCCGGAGGAAACCCACGTGGACTCGGGGAGGACATGGAACCTCCACCCAGATTGGGATTCGAACCAGGAATCTCTAGCGCTGAGAGGAGAACATGCGAACCACTAAGCCACCCTGCCGCCCTCACCCTTATACTAAATATTAAAAATATTAAAAATACCCAATTCAACGATCCAAACCATGAATCGTCCTTCCATCCATTATCTCCCGCTTTATCCTCTATTAGGGTCGCGGGGGGGTTCCCCATGCCCATCCAGGGAAGAACGTTTCGGGCGCTGGGCAGATACACCCAGGAAAGGGCGCCAATCCATCGCTGGGCACACACTCACTCACACAGACACACTCTATATGGGGCAATTTGAAGAACTCAATTGACCTTGATCCATGTTTTTGGACTGTGGGAGGAAACCGGAGAACCCGGAGGAAACCCACGCGGACGCGGGGAGAACATGCCAACCACTAAGCAACCGGGGCTGTAGATTCTTAAGTATTTTAATATACCGCATGGGAATATATAGCCAGTGGCTTAGTGGATGGCATGTTCTCCTCTCAGCGCTAGGGATTCCCGGTTCGAATCCCAATCTGGGTGGAGTTTCCATGTCCTCCCCATGTCCGCGTGGGTTTCCTCTGGGTTCTCCGGTTTCCTCCCACAGTCCAAAAACATGGATCAAGTCAATTGAGTTCTCCAACTCAGTTCTCCAAATTGCCCCATATAGAGTGTGTCTGTGTTTGTGAGTGTGTGCCCAGTGATGGATTGGCGTCCTGTCCTGGGTGTATCTGCCCAGCGCCTGAAACGTTCTCCCCTGGATGGGCATGGGGAACCCCCCCACCCCCACCCCCGCGTGACCCTAATATAGGATAAAGCAGAAGATAATGGATGGATGGAAATATATACGTAGCTACACACTTCACATAGTGGCCACAGGATCTACAGGAGTGTTAATGCTGCCTTAGAACATCTTCCATCAGCTGGTTCCATCACCGGTCGCCATGTGGGTCATTATTCTCCATCTTGCTCTATTCAGCTACGCACTCATGTTCTGTATATCAAGCCACACAAATCTACTTTAAAGATCGATTTCAATGCAACAGAAGTCTGAGAGGATGAGTGAGAACCTTCACAAAAACACTTTATTCTGGAGTGCGGGGGTGAGGCTGATGGCTGTTTATGTGCATTTTCAGGTCCAGAAAAGAAAAGCAAACCCCCGGCTCTGGAACATAAGAGCATTCGCATAGCTGAGAACGTGTGCGGCGTTTCTAAAAAGGGCGAGACCTGAAAGGAGGAGCTTTTAAAGTTCTACACTTCAACCCTGAGGTGAATGAAATTCAGAACACATCTCCGCAGCACGGTTGCTTAGTGGTTGGCACGTTCTCCTCTCAGCGCTAGGGATTCCCGGTTCGAATCCCAATCTGGGTGGAGTTTCCATGTTCTCCCCGTGTCCGCGTGGGTTTCCTACGGGTTCTCCGGTTTCCTCCCACAGTCCAAAAACATGGATCAAGTCAATTGAGTTCACCAAATTGCCCCATATAGAGTGTGTCTGTGTGAGTGAGTGTGTGCCCAGCGATGGATTGGCGTCCTGTCCTGGATGTATCTGCCCAGCGCCCGAAACGTTCTCCCCTGGATGGGCATGGAGAACCCCACCGCAACCCTAATAGAGGATAAAGCGGAAGATAATGAATGGATGGATTAGGGCGACATCGTGGTGTAGTGCTCAGCATGTTCTCCTCTTAGCACTAGGGGTTCCCGGTTCGAATCCCAATCTGGGTGGAGTTTCCATGTTCTCCCCGTGTCCGCGTAGGTTTCCTCCGGGTTCTCCGGTTTCCTCCCACAGTCCAAAAACATGGATCAAGTCAATTGAGTTCTCCAAATTGCCCCATATAGAGTGTGTCTGTGTGAGTGAGTGTGTCCAGCGATGGATTGGCACCCTGTCCTGGGTGTAACTGCCCAGCGCCCGAAACGTTCTCCCCTGGATGGGCATGGAGAACCCCACCGCAACCCTAATAGAGGATAAAGCGGAAGATAATGAATGGATGGATTAGGGCGACATCGTGGTGTAGTGCTCAGCATGTTCTCCTCTTAGCACTAGGGGTTCCCGGTTCGAATCCCAATCTGGGTGGAGTTTCCATGTTCTCCCCGTGTCTGCGTGGGTTTCCTCCGGGTTCTCCGGTTTCCTCCCACAGTCCAAAAACATGGATCAAGTCAATTGAATTCTCAAAAATTGCCCCATATAGCGCGTGTCTGTGTGAGTGAGTGTGTGCCCAGCGATAGATTGGCGTCCTGTCCTGGGTCTATCTGCCCAGCGCCCGAGACGTTCTCCCCTGGATGGGCATGGGGAACCCCCCCCCCCCCCTCCCGCGACCCTAATAGAGGATAAAGCGGGAGATAATGAATGAATGAATGAATCTCCGCAGAGCTGGAGCGAGATTCAAACAGCATCCAGCAGGTGGAGGCGGAGATCCGTAACGCAGGACAGATGCTGATCACAAAGACGAAATTGCAATATACACTCACGGGCCACTTTGTTACGTACACCGTGTCTCTACACTCATCGTCCAGTTTATCGTGTCCACTCAGCATACAGATGGACTTTGTAGTTCTGCAGTCGCACTCTGTAGTCCATCTGCTTCTCTACAGGCTTTAGTCCCCTTCATGGGTTATCTGATTATCTGATGTGTTACACAGAACACACACACACACTATAGTGGGGCAATTTACTCAGGGCAACATTCATTCATTCATTCCTTCATTATCTCCAGCTTTATCCTCTATTAGGGTCGCGGTGGGGTTCCCCATGCCCATCCAGGGGAGAACGTTTCAGGCACTGGGCAGATACACCCAGGACAGGGCGCCAATACATCACTGGAGACACACTCACTCACACAGTCACACTCTATATGGGGCAATTTGGATATTACCAATTTAGAGCAGCCATTTCATTGAATCCATGATTTTGGACTGTGGGATGAAACCGGAGAACCCAAAAGAAACCCTTTATTAATCTTTTTTTTCATTCATTATCTTCCTCTTTATCCTCTATTAGGGTCGCGGGGGGGTTCCCCATGCCCATCCAGGGGAGAACGTTTCGGGCGCTGGGCAGATAGACCCAGGACAGGGTGCCAATCCATCGCTGGGCACACACTCACTCACACACAGACACACTCTCTATGGGGCAATTTGGAGAACTCAATTGACTTGATCCATGTTTTTGGACTGTGGGAGGAAGCCGGAGAACCCGGCGGAAACCCACGCGGACACGGGGAGAACATGGAAACTCCACCCAGATGGGGATTCGAACCGGGAATCCCCAGTGCTGAGAGGAGAACATGCCAAACCACTAAGCCACTGTGCCGCCCTTTATTAATCTTAATCTTATGACTTAATATAACTTTAAATTGCGGATCACAACCGTCATGGTTCAGATGGTTTTATAGATGACCGTCCATCCATCCATCCATCCATCCATTATCTTCTGCTTTTTCCTATAACCCCACGGTGGGGTTCCCCATGCCCATCCAGGGGAGAACGTTTCGGGCTCTGAGCAGATACACCCAGGACAGGGCGCCAATCCATCGCTGGGCACACACTCACTCACACAGACACACTCTATATGGGGCAACTTGGAGAACTCAATTGACTTTATCCATGTTTTTGGACTGTGGGAGGAAACCGGAGGGGGGACACGGGGAGAACATGGAAACTCCACACATGATTGGGATTCGAACCGGGAATCCCCAGCGCTGGGAGGAGAACATGCCAACCACTAATCCACCATGCCGCCCCTAAACATGACCAGTTTGTGGTTTGAAACGATAAATCGAACGCTGCAGTCCTCAGACAGCTCGGTTATGAACTGAAGTTCCACGATGAGACCGCTCTGAGTTCAGCTCGAGCTCACGGTGAGCAACTCCCTCTGAGTTCTGAGAAGTTCCACGATGAGACCGCTCTGAGTTCAGCTCGAGCTCGCGGTGAGCAACTCCCTCTGAGTTCTGAGAAGTTCCACGATGAGACCGCTCTGAGTTCAGCTCGAGCTCGCGGTGAGCAACTCCCTCTAAGTTCTGAGAAGTTCCACGATGAGACCGCTCTGAGTTCAGCTCGAGCTCACGGTGAGCAACTGCCTCTGAGTTCTGAGAAGTTCCACGATGAGACCGCTCTGAGTTCAGCTCGAGCTCGCGGTGAGCAACTCCCTCTGAGTTCTGAGAAGTTCCACGATGAGACCGCTCTGAGTTCAGCTCGAGCTCACGGTGAGCAACTCCCTCTAAGTTCTGAGAAGTTCCACGATGAGACCGCTCTGAGTTCAGCTCGAGCTCGCGGTGAGCAACTCCCTCTGAGTTCTGAGAAGTTCCACAATGAGACCGCTCTGAGTTCAGCTCGAGCTCACGGTGAGCAACTCCCTCTAAGTTCTGAGAAGTTCCACGATGAGACCGCTCTGAGTTCAGCTCGAGCTCGCGGTGAGCAACTCCCTCTGAGTTCTGAGAAGTTCCACAATGAGACCGCTCTGAGTTCAGCTCGAGCTCGCGGTGAGCAACTCCCTCTGAGTTCTGAGAAGTTCCTCCTGTGATGATTAAACCTGAGCTGAGATCAAACTGCTCCCACATCCCGGTGGCTGAACAGCCCACACGACGCCCGCTGATTATCGTCCCTAATATAAACCCACAGAAAAGTGAGAGGCACCTAATCTCCCTCGCTGCCTGAGAGTCCAGCTGCACTGACTCTGGTCCTGATGCTGATAAGACCCTGCACACACCTGAGGACTGCTCTCTGCAGGCAACCTGAAGCAGATTTCACATGTGATGCTCTTTAATATCCTGTGACGTTTGCAAGTCTGTATTTAAGACCTGTTTTTATTCGTTTATTTCAAATTGGAACTCTAATTAAATCAGAATTTGGAGCATTTGTCAACTGGTGCATCCTCAATACATAGATGATGTATTTTAAAGATTTATTGGCTTGTTTAGGGAGGTTAAGGCACGGTGGTGTAGTGCTCAGCATGTTCTCCTCTCAGCGCTGGGGATCCGGGTTCGAATCCCAATCTGGATGGAGTTTCCATGTCCTCCCCGTGTCCGCGTGGGTTTCCTCCGGGTTCTCCGGTTTCCTCCCACAGTCCAAAAACATGGACCAAGTCAACTGAGTTCTCCAAATTGCCCCATATAGAGTGTGCCTGTGTGAGTGAGTGTGTGCCCAGTGATGGATTGGCGTCCTGTCCTGGGTCTATCTGCCCAGCGCCCGAAACGTTCTCCCCTGGATGGGCATGGGGAACCCCCCCCCCCCGCGACCCTAATATAGGATAAAGCGGAAGATAATGGATGGATGGATTAGGGCGACATGGTGGTGTAGTGCTCAGCATGTTCTCCTCTCAGCGCTGGGGATCTGGGTTCGAATCCCCATCTGGGTGGAGTTTCCATGTTCTCCCCGTGTCCACGTGGGTTTGCTCCAGGTTCTCTGGTTTCCTCCCACAGTCAATGGATCAAGTCAACTGAGTTCTCCAAATTCCCCCATATAGAGTGTGCCTGTGTGAGTGAGTGTGTGTCCAGTGATAGGTTGGCGCCCTGTCCTGGGTGTATCTGCCCAGCGCCCGAAACGTTCTCCCCTGGATGGACATGGGGAACCCTCCCTCGCGACCCTACTATAGGATAAAGTGGAAGATAATGGATGGATGGATTAGGGCGGCACGGTGGTGTAGTGCTCAGCATGTTCTCCTCTCAGCGCTGGGGATCCGGGTTCGAATCCCATTCTGGGTTTCCATGTTCTCCGTGTCCACGTGGGTTTCCTCCGGGTTCTCCGGTTTCCTCCCACAGTCCAAAAACATGGATCAAGTCAACTGAGTTCTCCAAATTGCCCCATATAGAGTGTGTCTGTGTGAGTGAGTGTGTATCCAGTGATGGATTGGCGTCCTGTCCTGGGTGTATCTGCCCAGCGCCCGAAACGTTCTCCCCTGGATGGACATGGGTAACCCCCCCCCCCCCCCCACCCCCCCCCCCCCCCCCCCCCCCACAACCCCAATATAGGATAAAGCGGAAGATAATGGATGGATGGATTAGGGCGGCACGGTGGTGTAGTGCTCAGCATGTTCTCCTCTCAGCGCTAGGGATTCCCGGTTCGAATCCCATTCTGGGTTTCCATGTTCTCCGTGTCCACGTGGGTTTCCTCCGGGTTCTCCGGTTTCCTCCCACAGTCCAAAAACATGGACCAAGTCAACTGAGTTCTCCAAATTGCCCCATATAGAGTGTGTCTGTGTGAGTGAGTGTGTGCCCAGTGATGGATTGGCGTCCTGTCCTGGGTGTATCTGCCCAGCGCCCGAAACGTTCTCCCCTGGATGGGCATGGGGAACCCCCCCCCCGCGACCCTAATATAGGATAAAGCGGAAGATAATGGATGGATGGATTAGGGCGACATGGTGGTGTAGTGCTCAGCATGTTCTCCTCTCAGCGCTGGGGATCTGGGTTCGAATCCCCATCTGGGTGGAGTTTCCATGTTCTCCCCGTGTCCACGTGGGTTTGCTCCAGGTTCTCTGGTTTCCTCCCACAGTCAATGGATCAAGTCAACTGAGTTCTCCAAATTCCCCCATATAGAGTGTGCCTGTGTGAGTGAGTGTGTGTCCAGTGATAGGTTGGCGCCCTGTCCTGGGTGTATCTGCCCAGCGCCCGAAACGTTCTCCCCTGGATGGACATGGGGAACCCTCCCTCGCGACCCTACTATAGGATAAAGTGGAAGATAATGGATGGATGGATTAGGGCGGCACGGTGGTGTAGTGCTCAGCATGTTCTCCTCTCAGCGCTGGGGATCCGGGTTCGAATCCCATTCTGGGTTTCCATGTTCTCCGTGTCCACGTGGGTTTCCTCCGGGTTCTCCGGTTTCCTCCCACAGTCCAAAAACATGGATCAAGTCAACTGAGTTCTCCAAATTGCCCCATATAGAGTGTGTCTGTGTGAGTGAGTGTGTGCCCAGTGATGGATTGGCGTCCTGTCCTGGGTCTATCTGCCCAGCGCCCGAAACGTTCTCCCCTGGATGGGCATGGGGAACCCCCCTGCGACCCTAATAGAGGATAAAGCGGAAGAAAATGGATGGATGGATTAGGGCGACATGGTGGTGTAGTGCTCAGCATGTTCTCCTCTCAGCGCTGGGGATCTGGGTTCGAATCCCAATCTGGATGGAGTTTCTATGTCCTCCCCATGTCCGGGTTCTCCGGTTTTCCTCGCACAGTCCAAAAACAAGGATTCAAAGTAAATTGAATGCTCTAAATTGCCCCATATAATGTGTGGTTGTGTGTGCCAAGCGATAGATTGGCGTCCTGTCCTGGGTGTATCTGCCCAGCGCCCGCAACCTTCTCCCCTGGCATGGGCATGTGGAACCCCCCCCCCCCCCCACCATGACCCTAGTAGAGGATAAAGCGTAAGATAATGGATGGATGGCTTGATTTGTTTTTGTGAGCAGCATCAGGGCACACTCACTTTCCAACAACAAAAAAAAGAGTTTATTGCCATTGCATTTGCATGTTCTCCTCTTGTCAGTCACATACTAAATTGCCCTTTCCATGTACACTATGTGCCTTCGTCTACGATATACAAGTACACTTATGAATCACAATCAGCAGATTCGATTAATGTACCCTAATAGGTGCTGAGCATCCATCATGCATTGACATTTAAGCATGACATGTGACCTATCTAACATTCTGATTGGTTAAGGAGCTGTAGATCAGATTAATCACGTCGGTCCAGCCTGTAGTGGATGTTTCTATTCATATGAAACCAAAGTAACCTTCGGACAAACGAATTTAAACCTTTAAATCTATACCAGCAGGTTCATCTCTCAATCACCAAACCAATGCTTATTGGGCAAACCCATGTGGGAGAACCTGCAAACTTCACGGGACCTTGTCGTGAGGTGACAATGCCACCTTTTGAGTCACGGTAGAGTCCTAAAGGTAAACAGCACATTGAAAGACCAACCAACCAGAGCCCATCCCACAATTTCAAGCCTCATTGGTACTGCCAATGCTGTTGATGGGCAGATAGACCCAGGACAGGGCGCCAATCTATCACTCACTCAAACAGACACACTCTATATAGGGGCAATTTAGATAGGGCAAAAATGCCCCTTGAATCCATGGTTTTGGACTGTGGGAGGAAACCCGAGAACCCTGAGGAAACCCATGCGGACACGGGGAGAACATGGAAACTCCACCCAGATCGGGATTCGAACCGGGAATCCCCAGCGCTGAGAGGCAGTTGTACTCATCATCATCACTTGAGGGGAGAACGTTTCGGGCGCTGGGCAGATACACCCAGGACAGGACGCCAATCTATCGCTGGGCACACACTCACTCACACAGACACACTCTATATGGGGCAATTTGGAGAACTCAATTGACTTGATCCATGTTTTTGGACTGTGGGAGGAAACCGGAGAACCCGGAGGTAACCCACGCGGACACGGGGAGGACATGGAAACTCCACCCAGATGGGGATTCGAACCGGGAATCCTTAGTGCTGAGAGGAGAACATGCTAAACCACTAAGCCACCGTGCCGCCCCAGAGGAGGGTGTCTTGTGTTTACGCGGCCGAAACACCTAAAGATACTGGGGAACACAACTGACGATGTGTCACGTAGAGTAACATCACTGAGTGGTCACTGATTTGTTATAGTTCTCAACTGTACTACCGTATTTTCCGGACTATAAGGCGCACCGTATTATAAGCCGCAGTCTGAATTACGGGGTCTATTTCTGTATTTGCCCCACGTATAAGGCGCACCGTACTATAAGGCGCAGTCTGAATTAGGGACTCTATTTCTGTACGGTACTTATTCTGTACGGCAGCGTATTATAAGGCACTCGCTAAAACATACGATCTACAAGAAAAGTAAAGGATGCAGAACGCTGATTTATAATTGAAGTTTATTCTACTACTTGATAAAACACATTATTTTAATCTCTTCTCCCACAAATCCATCAGCGTCCTCGTCTTCTGTGTCTGAATTAAAAAGCTGGTTCTCTATCGAGCACTCCGGTGTTCCCTCTCATCGATGTCCGAGTCCGTCTCGTCTCCGGGCGGCCGTTCGGCGACGACGGCGGCTTTCGTGAAAGCTCGGACGACGGTCACGGCAGAAACCTCGGCCCAGGCGTCCACAATCCATTCACAGACGGTGGCGTAACTCGCCCCGCCGCCGCCTCCCGAGTTTTAGTAAACGTGTGTTCACCGTCTATCATCCATCGCTCCCACGCCGCCCGCGACTTTACTTTAAACGCCCCGTTTACACCAATGTCCAGCGCTCGGAGTTCTTTATTTAATCCTCCCGGAATGACGGCGAGCTCCGAATTAATTTTCTTCACTCGGCTTTTCTGTGAGATGAGCGCGCATGGAGTCGCAGACCAGCAGGGCGGCGATGTGTGGAACAAAAAACCACCCGGTCGCACGACAATACTTTTATAGATTTTGGAACTCAGTACACGTATAAAGCGCACCGGATTATAAGGCGCATGTCCGATTTCTGGGAAAATTTTAGGCTTTTAGGTGCGCCTTATAGTCCGGAAAATACGGTACTTGGGATTGAAACATCAAGTCCTTTTACGTAACTAATATGGGCTTGGCAGCACGGTGGCTTAGTGGTTTTAGCACGTTCGCCTCTCAGCGCTAGGGATTCCCGGTTCGAATCCCCATCTGGGTGGAGTTTCCATGTTCTCCCCGTGTCCGCGTGGGTTTCCTCCGGGTTCTCCGGTTTCCTCCCACAGTCCAAAAACATGGATCAAGTCGATTGAATTCTCCAAATTGCCCCATATAGAGTGTGTCTGTGTGAGTGAGTGTGTGCCCAGCGATGGATTGGCACCCTGTCCTGGGTGTATCTGCCCAGCGCCCGAGACGTTCTCCCCTGGATGGGCATGGGGAACCCCACCGCGACCCTAATAGAGGATAAAGCGGGAGATGATGAATGAATAATATGGGCTTCAGTGAAGGGTTTGCTTCCGTTGTTATGACTGAACTCCTGCGTGGGGCGCCGTTATCTCGCGTGTCATAAACATCACAGAGAATGCCGAGTGTGCTGGCGGAGGATAACTTCCACAACGTCAAAGCTCCAGGTTTTTATCTCACGCCTTTTTTCTGCATACGGCTAATTACCTTTTTATCAGCTCGACACAAAAACCAGATTACTGCCCCCCCGGCGAGGGTGGTGTGACCCCGGAGTGAATAATTTCACGTGAGAAAGGTTAGACTTGATGGATTAAGACACCTAATAAATGCATTACACATATTGCACCCTAATTCCTGAGACATACCGAGGGAGACGTGAACCAAGGGCTTACCTTCATCAAAGCTTTGCTTTGCTCATTTCGTTCTGCAAAAATATATAAATGACAGTACGCAGGGTAACAAGATGACAAGAAACCAGTGGCTGAACTTTATAAATGGATCAGAATCCATCCCTCTGTTACGGTTTACCCAGGAAACCGTGAGGAGTAGGTGGATCCGCTACTCGGAACGACAAGGTTGGGGCGGGGATTAGGTGTTGACAGAGTTTATTCAGCCATACACAGGTAAACGTAACATTGACAGGTGAACACATAAGGGGCCTGACGTCACGGCGTCCTACGTCAGCGGGGCCGTCGAACGGGGTGGAGTGTGGCTGAATACCAGGTGAACACAGGCGGGACGTAGAACTGGAACAGAGGCACAAACACAGGAGCAACAGGAGACGAGGTGTAACAGGACGAGACGAGAACAGGACGGGGTGCAACACAAGAACAGGGCGTGGTGACCAGGACGAGGCGAGACCAGGACGAAGCGAGAACTAGGAACAGGGCGAGACTAGGGGTGTGGGCCAGAGTGGACGAGGCGTGGCAAGGGTAGGTGCACGAACCAAGACCATCTAGCCAGGAGTGACGGGAGTGAGCTGCTTAAGTCAGGAACAGTGATCAGGAACCCAGGTGTGCATAATTACAGGGGCGTGAACACTGAGACCAACCCACACCATGTGACCAAAACAAACCGTGACCATGTGACAATAACAAAGCATGACAATACGCAACACGGGACCATAACATGACTAAGAACTACACACAACATGACACTGACAAGGCATACATGACACTAAACACAACACGCGAACATAACCAGGCATAACTAAGAATAAACACAACAGATGAGGCTGATAGGGCATACTTATAGTGGAAAACAGACAAGGCATACATAGTTGCAGACTAAATGAGGGGCGGGGCTACTATGAGGGGCGGGGCTACTATGAGGGGCGGCTCTATATGGGGCAATTTGGAGAATTCAATTGACTTGATCCATGTTTTTGGACTGTGAGAGGAAACCGGAGAACCCGGAGAAAACCCACGCGGACACGGGGAGAACATGGAAACTCCAGCCAGATGGGGATTCGAACCGGGAATCCCTAGTGCTGAGAGGAGAACATGCCAACCACTAAGCCACCGTGCCGCCTTAACACCCTCTTTAAATCTTTAAATAAATTTAAATGTGCAGTACTTCGGGTCTCCATTACACTACAGACCTAACAGACTGCAGGTTAACAGACCGCAGGTTAACAGGCCGCAGGTTAACAGGCCGCAGGTTAACAGGCCGCAGGTTAACAGGCCGCAGGTTAACAGGCCGCAGGTTAACAGACTGCAGGTTAACAGGCCGCAGGTTAACAGGCCGCAGGTTAACAGGCCGCAGGTTAACAGACTGCAGGTTAACAGGCCGCAGGTTAACAGGCCGCAGGTTAACAGACTGCAGGTTAACAGGCTGCAGGTTAACAGACTGCAGGTTAACAGACCGCAGGTTAACAGGCCGCAGGTTAACAGGCCGCAGGTTAACAGGCCGCAGGTTAACAGGCCGCAGGTTAACAGACCGCAGGTTAACAGGCCGCAGGTTAACAGGCCGCAGGTTAACAGGCCGCAGGTTAACAGACCGCAGGTTAACAGACCGCAGGTTAACAGACTGCAGGTTAACAGGCTGCAGGTTAACAGACTGCAGGTTAACAGGCTGCAGGTTAACAGGCCGCAGGTTAACAGGCCCCAGGTTAACAGGCTGCAGGTTAACAGGCTGCAGGTTAACAGACTGCAGGTTAACAGACTGCAGGTTAAGGCGGGAGGCTTGCTTTAATAGGATCAGAGAGATATGGCAGAGCACCGCCCCTCCGTGACCGACCATAACACCCTCCACCTTATACTCTACTGGGGAGTATGCTCTGTAAGGTTGCCCATCCAGGGGAGGACGTTTCGGGCACTGGGTAGATACACCCAGGACAGGGCACCAATCTATCCCTTTATCTTTTATAATAGAGCAATAAGGTATGAGAGGATGTGCGTTATTGTGAATAAATCACAGGAAAGTGTTGTTGTTAGGTCTGACGTGAAGCAGCGTAGAGTTACACCTCTTACCCGTGATTTATACACAACAATACACAACCTCGAGTGTCTTATTGCTTAAATTAAACAGTTCCATACACTCTCTAACAGTCCAAAAACATGGATCAAGGTCAATTGAGTTCTCCAAATTGCCCCATATAGAGTGTGTCTGTGTGAGTGAGTGTGTGCCCAGCGATGGATTGGCGTCCTGTCCTGGGTCTATCTGCCCAGCGCCCGAGACGTTCTCCCCTGAATGGGCATGGGGAACCCCCCCCCCCCCCCGCGACCCTAATAGAGGATAAAGCGGAAGATAATGAATGAATGAATGATTTTTCGGTTCTCATAGTGTCTTTTTGTAGCTTCAGAACATAGTTCCTCTAAGTTCATGGTATCGCTCTGTTTGCCTTCCACACAATAACAGTGTGGAAGTGTTTTTTCGTTCGTGTAACATATGATTTTCCTTTATACAACAATGACAGATGGGTGTTGACGGTTCCCAGGGCGACAACGGTGTTTCAATGCGATGCTTGAGAAGTTGTTTTTTTTTTTTTGATCACCCGCACAGAGTTAAAGAAAGCAGCAGGTGCGGGCAGTGAACAGAGCCAGGCGGGCGTATGTGGGTGTGCCATTCCACTAAGTACCAGTTTGACTCCGTTCTGAATGAGAACTTGTTATTTGGAACCGAAAAACAAACCTGGAGACATCTGGAAATCTGCTTTAGAGCATTCTCATTCCTTCTCAATATCTTGAGAAGGATATTGAGATATATCTTGGGGGCGGGTTAGCTCCGTGGTCAGGGTGTTGGGCTATCAATCTGAAGGTTGGGGGTTCAAATCCCAGGTCCACTAAAGTTGACCAGTGTGGTTCCTTGAGTAAGACCCTTAACCCCCATTGCTCCAGGGATGTTGTGATGAACCCTGTGGTCACCTTGTAAGTCGCTTTGTATAAAAGCGTCCAATAAATGACCCAATTATTAATATCTTCTGTTTAAAACCTATCATAGGGACTCGGGTCGAGAGATGAGAATTTCTGGGGCACTGGGCAAACACACTGCAATTTAATAGAAGATAATGAGATGCAGAGCAGGTCATGTGACAGCCACGTTCTTAAAACAACGGTAACGATTTTCAGACTCATATGTAAACCGTCTAATAATATTACAATTAAGTAATAATTCAAATATATCATCCATCCATTATCTTCCGCTTTATCCTCTATTAGGGTCGCGGGGGGGTTCCCCATGCCCATCCAGGGGAGAACGTTTCGGGCGCTGGGCAGATACACCCAGGACAGGACGCCAATCCATCGCTCACTCACACTCACTCACTCACTCAAACACACTCTATATGGGGCAATTTGGAGAACTCAATTGACTTGATCCATGTTTTTGGACTGTGGGAGGAAAACCGGAGAACCCGGAGGAAACCCACGCGGACATGGGGAGAACATGGAAACTCCACCCAGATGGGGATTCGAACCAGGAATCCCTAGTGCTGAGAGGAGAACATGCCAACCCACTAAGCCACCGTGCCGTCCTAAAATATTAATTAATTCATTCATTCATTCATTTATTCATTATCTCCCGCTTTATCCTATATTAGCGTCGCGGTGGGGTTCCCCATGCCCATCCAGGGGAGAACGTCTCGGGCGCTGGGCAGATACACCCAGGACAGGACGCCCATCTATCACTGGCAACACACTCACACACACACACTCTATATGGGGCAATTTGGAGAATTCAATTGACTTGATCCATGTTTTTGGATTGTGGGAGGAAACCAGAGAACCCGGAGGAAACCCACGCAGACAAGGGGAGAACATGGAAATGGGGATTTGAACCGGGAATCCCTAGTGCTGAGAGGATTACGTGCCAACCACTAAGCCTAAAATATATCATTATTAATTAAAAAATACTTAAATGAAGTTGCGTGTGGAGTTTCAGGCTGAATGAAAAGCCACTTGTACATTTTAAGGAGATTTAACGATGAGTTCAGCACATAATGAGGAACGCTCTCAGTAATGGCTCCGATCCTTCCTTCTTTTGAGGTACAGAGCCGTGAGGAGGTCTGAATGATTTAACACTGTGAGGCTGTGATCAGACACTTGAGCTGAAGGAAACATGGCCGTGTAATTGCTCAATTACTTTGTAACATGCTTAATTAGGGCACTTCAGGCTACGATTAGCTTCACTATTCCTGCTGCTTCCAGACTAATGGAGATTATGGGATTCGTTCTAAAACAGGATTTTACAGTTAAATTAATTTAAAACGTCATGTTTTCGGACTGAGAGACTGTGGACAATATGGAAGCTCATCCCAAATCGGGACGCCAACCTGGTTCCCCAGCGCTGACTCCTACACCAACGTGTCGCCCAAAAATAAGTGAGTAAATTAGAAATAAACCAACAATTAAAAATGTAACATACGTTTTTGGTTTGAATTGCAATTTGCAAAATGCCCCACCCATATTGGGGTTTGCACACATGCTGATTAATTAATTTACATATTTCACATTCTGGCCGGCACGGTGGCTTAGAGGTTGGCATGTTCTCCTCTCAGCACTAGAGATTCCCGGTTCGAATCCCCATCTGGGTGGAGTTTCCATGTTCTCCCCGTGTCCGCGTGGGTTTCCTCCGGGTTCTCCGGTTTCCTCTCACAGTCCAAAAACATGGATCAAGCCAATTGAGTTTTTCAAATTGCCCCATAGAGTGTGTCTGTGTGAGTGAGTGTGTGTCCAGTGATAGATTGGCGCCCTGTCCTGGGTGTATCTGCCCAGCGCCCAAAACGTTCTCCCCTGGATGGGCATGGGGAACCCCACCCCACCCCCCGCGACCCTAGTACAGGACAAAGCTGAAGATAATAATGGATGGATGTTCTCCCCATGTCCGTGTGGGTTTCCTCTGGGTTCTCCGGTTTCCTCCCACAGTCCAAAAACATGCATTCATGGTGAATCGGCTGCTCAAAATTGCCCCTCTCCAAACTGTGTTGCCCCTCTCCAAAGGATTGGTGCTTTTTCCTGGGTGTATCTGCCCATCGCCTGGAACTTTCTCCTCTGGCATGGGGAACCGCCCCATGACCCTAATAGAGGATAAAGCGGAAGATAATGGATGGATAGTGGCTGGCATGTTCTCCTCTCAGCTCTAGGGATTCCCGGTTCGAATCCCCATCTGGGTGGAGTTTCCATGTTCTCCCCGTGTCCGCGTGGGTTTCCTCCGGGTTCTCCGCTTTCCTCCCACAGTCCAAAAACATGGATCAAGTCCCCCCCCCCCCCCCCCCCGGGACCCTAATAGAGGATAAAGCAGAGGATAATGGATGGATGGATAGAAAATAAGACCCAAAAGAAAAGAAAACGTAAAGGACTTTAAAATCACGAAGAACAAGTAATGAACCCGGTTTCCCCCCCCCCCCCCACCCCTCGCAGGAGGTAAATAACTAAATAACGGAAGGGAAATGGAAATGCCGCAGCATCAGAGAGGTTGGGTGTGGGGACTCGGGCATCGGCAGGCTCAGTGTGCTTTTGATCAGAATGTTCAATGTTATCCCGAACCCTTTGAAACTTTCGGGGCGTCCATAACAGTGTGTTCTGTGTGTTCTCCGGCATCGGACGTTCATTCCGTCCACTGGAACTCATTATTGTGTGTCTGCTACAGCAGTTGTTTTAGTGCCAGGGGAAGGCAGGGGTAGAACCCTCGCACCGCTGCGTTGTTGTCTGCGGGTGGAGGACTCGCACCGTGTCAGTCGAATGCAAAGTGGCTTCTTACTGGCTTCACAAAGAAATCAGCGCCGTATGCCGATGACCTTTGCGTTTGGGCGGCTATGGCCTTTATTCATTTGTCACATTAAGGCAAAATAAATGCCGCCGTTTGATCGGACGGCGTTGTTCTTTATGGTTCCGCGTCGTCGTCTGACCTCGGTCGTGGCTCTTCAGATTCAGGTCCGTGCGTTTAAAGTCAGAAAGAATAAGAATGAGAGGGATAAGAAACTAAACACACAACTGCAGCTTGTTTCTCATTATCTGCTGCTTAATTCTCTAGTAGGGTCGCGGGGGGTGGGGGGTGGGGTGTGGGGTGGGGTTCCTCACGCACATCCAGAGGAGAAAGTTCCAGGCGATGGGCAGATACACCCTGGAAAAAGCACCGATCCTTTGGAGAGGGGCAACACAACTTGCAGAGGGGCAATTTTGAGCATCCGATTCACCATGAATCCATGTTTTTGGACTGTGGGAGGAAACCGGAGAACCCGGAGGAAACCCATACGGACATGGGGAGAACATCCATCCATCCATTATCTTCAGCTTTGTCCTGTACTAGGGTCACGGGGGGGGGGGGTTCCCCATTACCATCCAGGGGAGAACGTTTCAGGCGCTGGGCAGATACACCCAGGACAGGTTGCCAATCCATCGCTGGGCACACACTCACTCACACAGACACATTCTATATGGGGCAATTTGGAGAATTCAATTGACTTGATCCATGTTTTTGGACTGTGACAGGAAACCGGAGAACCCGGAGGAAACCCATACGGACATGGGGAGAACATGGAAACTCCACCCTGATGGGGATTCCAACCGGGAATCCCTAGCGCTGAGAAGAGAACATGCAAACCACTATCCATCCATTATCTCCCGCATTATCCTCTATTAGGGTCGCAGGGGGGGTTCCCCATGCCCATCCAGGGGAGAACGTTTCGGGCGCTGGGCAGATACACCCAGGAAAAAGCACCATTCCTTTGGAGAGGGGCAACACAGTTTGGAGAGGGGCAATTTTGGGCAGCCGATGTACCATGAATGCATGTTTTTGGACTGTGGGAGGAAACCGGAGAACCCGGAGGAAACCCATACGGACATGGGGAGAACATCCATCCATCCATTATCTTCAGCTTTGTCCTGTACTAAGGTCACGGGGGGGGGGGGGTTCCCCATGACCATCCAGGGGAGAACGTTTCGGGCGCTGGGCAGATACACCCAGGACAGGTTGCCAATCTATCGCTGGGCACACACTCACTCACACGGACACACTCTATATGGGGCAATTTGGAGAACTCAATTGACCTTGATCCATGGTTTTGGACTGTAGGAGGAAACCGGAGAACCTTAAGGAAACACACGGGGAGAACATGGAAACTCCACCCAGATGGGGATTCGAACCGGGAATCCCTAGCGCTGAGAGGAGAAGATGCTGCCAGTTGGGGAGAACATGCAAATCATAAAATAATACATAAACAAACTGAACTAAACTTGCATTGGAGATGATTGGATCAGAGTCAACACCAGCAGGTTACAGCAAGAAGCTCCAGGGTTTGGGTTGGGACCAACAAAGGTTCTCTCTGTCCCAAAATGGGTCCTAAAATAAGACTCGTAACCCTCATTGCTCCAGGTGGGCAACATCAACCCCACGTTTTGACCCCAACCTTAGTTACCCCAAGTTGAGATAGTGAGTGATGTCACGATGCACTAATGCAGATAAACGACGTCATCCAAAACAACTCTCTACAAAACACGCTGCGTCTCTTCCCTTCATTAGAACCTGATGTTTTCCAGATTCTTTTGTTTTAGATCAGTTTAAATGGTGGTGTGAAACATGACGACAGCCGGCTTTTGTACTTCTGTGTTTAATCGGCGTCTCCAAGGCAACAAGAGGCACATGGAACGTTCGCTTCAGCAACATGTTGTCATGATTGTGAATGACTCTTAATGAGTCCAGGTCAGTGTGAGTTCCATTTTTTTAGTCGCCATAAAAAATCGGGAGGAGAAATCCATATTCATTCATCCATTATCTTCAGCTTTATCCTCTATTAGGGTCGTGGGGATGGGGGGTTCCCCATGCCCATCCAGGGGAGAACGTTTCGGGCGCTGGGCAGATAGACCCAGGACAGGGCGCCAATCTAACGCTGGACACACACTCACTCACACGGACACACTCTATATGGGGCAATTTGAAGAACTCAATTGACCTTCATCCTTGTTTTTGGACTGTGACATCAAACCGGAGAACCCGGAGGAAACCTATGTGGACACGGGGAGAACATGGAGACTCCACCCAGATGGGGATTCCAACCGGGAATCCCTAGTGCTGAGAGGAGAACATGCAAACCACTATCCATCCATTATCTCCCGCTTTATCCTCTATTAGGGTCGCAGGGGGGGTTCCCCATGCCCATCCAGGAGAGAACGTTTCGGGCGATGGGCAGATACACCCAGGTAGAAGCACCAATCCTTTGGAGAGGGGCAACACAGTTTAGAGAGGGGCAATTTTGGGCAGCTGATGCACCATCAATGCATGTTTTTGGACTGTGGGAGGAAACCGGAGAACCCAGAGGAAACCCACACGGACATGGGGAGAACATCCATCCATTATTATCTTCAGCTTTGTCCTGTACTAGGGTCGTGGGGGGTGGGGTGGGGTTCCCCATGCCCATCCAGGGGAGAACGTTTCGGGCGCTGGGCAGATACACCCAGGACAGGGCGCCAATCCATCGCTGGACACACACTCACACACACACACACTCTATATGGGGCAATTTGGAGAACTCAATTGACTCGATCCATGTTTTTGGACTGTGGGAGGAAACCGGAGAACCTGGAGGAAACCTATGTGGACAAGGGGAGAACATGGAAACTCCACCCAGATGGGGATTCGAACCAGGAATCTTTAGCGCTGAGAGGAGAACATGCCAACCACTAAGCCACCGTGCCACATGGTTCATGCTTCATTCATTCATTATCTTCCACTTTATCCTCTATTAGGGTCGCGGGGGGGGAGGGGGGTTCCCCATGCCCATCCAGGGGAGAACGTTTCGGGCGCTGGGCAGATAGACCCAGGACAGGGCGCCAATCCATCGCTGGACACACACTCACTCACACACACACTCTATATGGGGCAATTTGGAGAACTCAATTGACTTGATCCATGTTTTTGGACTGTGGGAGGAAACCGGAGAACCTGGAGGAAACCTATGTGGACAAGGGGAGAACATGGAAACTCCACCCAGATGGGGATTCGAACCGGGAATCCCTAGTGCTGAGAGGAGAACATTGCAACCACTAGTTTGCCTTATTTTTCAGGGTCTTGTCTGTTTATTGGTTTACATTCTGCTCTTTTGTTGTTGGAATTTGATTGGTCTTCAGGCAAACAGACTGTGGGCTTCCGCGGTCCGCTGCCCCGTGTGATTAGGAACTGAATAATAAAGGAGCCAGTTTGCTGCACATGCTTCTCGCTTTCCTTTTGGCCAGAAGACATTTCAGCTGGTATTCACAGCCAAGTCAAGATATTCAGAAATTAATTTACGTGGCTGTCGGCAGCGCAGTGGGACATTCGGGGTTCAGCAAACTGATGCCTTGAAGGACCGACTGCAGAGTCTGAAAAAAGAAATGTTTATGCAGAAATAGAAAAATTATTCATTCATTCATTCATTATCTCCCGCTTTATCCTCTATTAGGGTCGCGGTGGGGTTCCCCATGCCCATTCAGGGGAGAACGTTTCGGGCGCTGGGCAGATACACCCAGGACAGGGCGCCAATCCATCGCTGGGCACACACTCACTCACACAGACACACTCTATATGGGGCAATTTGGAGAACTCAATTGATTGATCCATGTTTTTGGACTGTGGGAGGAAATCGGAGAACCCGGAGGAGACCCACGTGGACACGGGGAGAACATGGAAACTCCACCCAGATGGGGATTCGAACCGGGAATCCCTAGCGCTGAGAGGAGAACATGCCAACTACCAAGCCACCGTGCCGCCCACGTTCCAGAATCCATTCATTCATCCATTATCTTCTGCTTTATCCTCTATTAGTATCGCGGTGGGGTTCCCCATGCCCATCCAGGGGAGAACGTTTCGGGCGCTGGGCAGATAGACCCAGGACAGGGCGCCAATCTATCGCTGGTCACACACTCACTCACTCACACAGACACACTCTATATGGGGCAATTTGGAGCATTCAATTGACTTTGATCTATGTTTTTGGACTGTGGGAGGAAACCGGAGAACCCGGAGGAAACCCACGGGGAGAACATGGAAACTCCACCCAGATGGGGAATTCGAACCGGGAATCTTTAGCACTGAGAGGAGAACATGCCAACCACTAAGCCACCCACGTTGCAGAATCCATCCATTATCTTCCGCTTTATCCTCTATTAGGGTCCCCATGCCCATCCAGGGGAGAACGTCTCGGGCGCTGGGCAGACACACCCAGGACAGGACGCCAACCTATCGCTGGACACACACTCACTCACTCACACAGACACACTCTATATGGGGCAATTTGGAGAATTCAATTGACTTGATCCATGTTTTTGGACTGTGGGAGGAAACCGGAGAACCCGGAGGAAACCCACGCGGACACGGGGAGAACATGGAAACTCCACCCAGGTGGGGATTCGAACCGGGAATCCCTAGCACTGAGAGGAGAACATGCAAACCACCAAGCCAACAATAACTACATGTCTCATGTCCCTCTAAGACAATCCCCCAGTGAACACTGTTTACACTCTAGGTGTACCAGCGGAACACCTCCTCGCTCTCGGTTCGAACCCAAGGCCATTAGGACAATCGAGAGCGGACCCACAGCCGACCCTGTCCTCTCAGAAAGGTTCTGCTGAATACATGTGACAGCAGAATGGGCGAGATTTCATGCTTGTCACTCAGCATGGGAACGGTGCCGGGGTGGACGCATTATCCAGCCTCAAAGACGGGGGGCGCCAGACGAACGGCGATGAGCTGCAGGCTCGCGAATCTCTCGAACCTTCAGCACAACGAACCCAAAGAAACGCAGAGCATACGTTACATCACCACACATGGTGCTTCAGTCCACATGGCATAGAGCTCCTAATTAGGGTTGGAGGGGGTGCTGGAGCCTGCCAGTGTAACGGGGCAGGGGACACTTGCCATCCATTTATCTCAGGAGAGACACATGGACAGACATATTCACACTTGGGGCAATTAGTTTGGACTACTAGCGTGTGGAAGAGCGGGAGAGGGAGTCCGTACAGGCATGAGGACCAATGAGAAGGATTGGAGGACGGAGTGTGGACTTTGGAGAACGTTTAGGGCGCTGGGCAGATACACCCAGGACAGGACACACACTCACTCACACAGACACACTCTATATGGGGCAATTTGGAGAATTCAATTGCCTTTGATCCATGCTTTTGGACTGTGGGAGGAAACCGGAGAACCCGGAGGAAACCCACGCGGACACAGAAAATACATGGAAACTCCACCTAGATTGCGATTGGGAATCCCCAGTGCTGAGAGGAGAACATGCCAACCACTAAGCCACCGTGCCACCTCTACATATACTATATAGGGGCAAATTAGAGCAGCCAATTTACTTGGACTGTGGGAGGAAACCGTGGGAGGAAACCGGAGAACCCGGAGGAAACCCACGCCGACACAGAAAAAACATGGAAACTCCACCTAGATTGCGATTGGGAATCCCCAGTGCTGAGAGGAGAACATGCCAACCACTAAGCCACCGTGCCACCCTACATATACTATATAGGGGCAAATTAGAGCAGCCAATTTACTTGGACTGTGGGAGGAAACCGTTGGAGGAAACCGGAGAACCCGGAGGAAACCCACGCAGACATGGGGAGAACATGGAAACTCCACCCAGATGGGGAAGAGGAGAACATGCCAAACACTAAGCCGCCGTGCCGCTTATCATAATTATTATTACTATAATTAACAATAGGGCAATAGGTGGCTTAGTGGTTTAGCATGTTCTCCTCTCAGTGCTGGGGATTCCTGGTTCGAATCCCCATCTGGGTGGAGTTTCTATGTTCTCCCCGTGTCTGCGTCGGTTTCCTCCGGGTTCTCCGGTTCTTCTATGTTTCCTCCGGGTTCTCCAGTTTCCTCCCACAGTCCAAAAACATGGGTCAAGTCAATTGAGTTCTCCAAATTGCCCCATATAGAGTGTGTGTGTGTGAGTGAGTGTGTGCCCAGCGATGGATTGGCGTCCTGTCCTGGGTGTATCTGCCCAGCGCCCGAAACGTTCTCCCCTGGATGGACATGGGGAACCCCCCCCCCCCCCCCCCCGCCGCAACCCTAATATAGGATAAAGCGGAAGATGATGGATGGATGTCTCATGGGTGGCACGGTGGCTTAGTGGTTGGCATGTTCTCCTCTCAGCATTAGGGACTCACGGTTTGATTCCCAATCTGGGTGGAGTTTCCATGTTCTCCCCGTGTCCACGTGGGTTTCCTCCGGGTTCTCCGGTTTCCTCCCACAGTCCAAAAACATGGGTCAAGTCAATTGAGTTCTCCAAATTGCCCCATATAGAGTGTGTGTGTGTGAGTGAGTGTGTGTCCAGCGATGGATTGGCGTCCTGTCCTGGTTCTATCTGCCCAGCTTGTTAAAAAGGTAACAGATATGAAATGGTTAGGGGGAAAGTCTCTGCTGTTGGAAGAGTGGCTCCAAATGACAGAAGTGTTCTGAGGTCTGATGTCGCGGCTCTGAGGTGTGAGTTGAACCACAGCAGGAGGGCTGTGAAAGGAAGATCCCACCCCCGGCAGAACCGTTCCCCGGATCACGGAGCAGTGGCAGGTTGTTAACCAGCAGACAGGTTGGAAATGATCTGGAGAGGAACCACACGTTCAAAAACCTCCATCAGAGCAGGGGTAGAACACTTTATACCTTTAGTTCTTAAATCGGGCGGCACGGTGGCTTAGTGGTCGGCATGTTCTCCTCTCAGCTCTAGGGATTCCCGGTTCGAATCCCCATCTGGGTGGAGTTTCCATGTTCTCCCCGTGTCCGCGTGGGTTTCCTCCGGGTTCTCCGGTTTCCTCCCACAGTCCAAAAACATTCATTCATCATTCATTCATTATCTTCTGCTTTATCCTCTATTAGGTTCACGGTGGGGTTCCCCATGCCCATCCAGGGGAGAACGTTTCGGGCTCTGGGCAGATAGACCCAGGACAGGGAGCCAATCTATTGCTGGACACACACTCACTCACACTATGGGGCAATTGATCCATGTTTTTTGGACTGTGGGAGGAAACCCACGCGGACACGGGGACAACATGGGAACTCCACCCAGATGGGGATTTGAACCGGGAATCCCTAATGCGGAGAGGAGAACATGCTAACCACTAAGCCACCGTGCCGCCCTCAAGGTAAATTGAATTCTCCTAATTGCCCCATATAGAGTGTGTCTGTGTGATTGAGTGTGTATCCAGTGATAGATTGGCGTCCTGTCCTGGGTCTATCTGCCCAGCGCCCGAGACGTTCTCCCCTGGATGGGCATGGGGAACCCCACCACGACCCTAATAGAGGATGCGGCGTGTGCGGCGGCACGGTGGCTTAGTGGTTGGCACGTTCTCCTCTCAGCGTTAGGGATTCCCGGTTAGAATCCCCATCTGGGTGGAGTTTCCATGTTCTCCCCATGTCTGCGTGGGTTTCCTCCGGGTTCTCCGGTTTCCTCCCACAGTCCAAAAACAAGGATGAAGGTCAATTGAGTTCTCCAAATTGCCCCATATAGAGTGTGTCTGTGTGAGTGAGTGTGTGTCCAGTGATAGATTGGCGCCCTGTCCTGGGTGTATCTGCCCAGTGCCTGAAACGTTCTCCCCTGGATGGGCATGGAGAACCCCCCCCCCCACACACACACACATACAACCCTTAAATCTATTATTTTAGAACCTGCAGGTTTCTTGGTCTCTTAAAGCAGATGTTTTTGTTGGATTTGTTTTATTATTTTATGTTTTAATATGAACTTCTTGAAACACAGTCTTCGGCTTCGAGGATTCCAATTAAATTTAGGCAAATTGTGCATGATATGATAATGAGCACAAAGGAAATCAGAAGCGAAATCGTTTAGCGACGTTACAGCGGGGGCCATGAGCAAAGGGGCTTCGTTATTTTTGAAAGTTAGCTCGGTTTATTTTGCTTTTTATTCGGCATTCGGTGCCACTTACAGTTACAACTTTTATTAATATGAAAACAAATTTTCTTAGAAGGGGCGGCACGGTGGCTTAGTGGTTTAGCACGTTCTCCTCTCAGCGCTGGGGATTCCCGGTTCGAATCCCAATCTGGGTGGAGTTTCCATGTTCTCCCCGTGTCCGCGTGGGTTTCCTCCGGGTTCTCCGGTTTCCTCCCACAGTCCAAAAACATGGATCAAGCCAATTGAGTTCTCCAAATTGCCCCATATAGAGTGTGTCTGTGTGAGTGAGTGTGTGCCCAGCCATAGGTTGGCTCCCTGTCCTGGGTGTATCTGCCCAGCGCCCGAGATGTTCTCCCCTGGATGGGCATGGGGAACCCCCCCCCACAACCCTAATAGAGGATAAAGCGGAGGATAGTGGATGGATGGATGCTCTTATTTTATCCCGGCTGGATCGCCGAACATGTCACAATCTGCTGTGCTGGAGGTTGGCACGGTGGCTTAGTGGTTTAGTATGTTCTCCTCTCAGTGCTGGGGATTCCAGGTTCGAATCCCCATCTGGGTCGGCATGGGTTTCCTCCAGGTTCTCCGGTTTCCTCCCACAGTCCAAAAACATGGATCAAGTCAATTGATTTCTCCGAATTGCCCCATATAGAGTGTGTCTGTGTGAGTGAGTGTGTGTCCAGTGATAGACTGGCACCCTGTCCTGTGTCTATCTGCCCAGCGTCCGAAACATTCAGCTGGGGATTCCAGGTTCTATTGTTCCCAATCTGGGTGGAGATCTTAGAATCTTTATCATATATGGAAAGTAGATGAACTCTCTCTCTCTCTCTTTCTCTCGCTCTCTCTTTCTCTCTCTCTCTCTCTCTCTCTTTCTCCATGTTCCCTAATCCACACTGTATCTTCTATTACCATGAAATCTGATATATCATCGCTCTCTACTTTTGCAATCTTCAACGAGCCGTCCACCACGCGACCCCGCAGCTTAGTTTAGGGCGTGTCAGGACTTCATTAATTACTGAGCATCACAGTGTGCAGTGAGTCTTCTGGCCAGAAGACTTCTGCAGAGCCGCAGCGTTCTAACGAGCAGAAGGGAGCCATGCACGCAGGTAGCAGGAACACCATTTATTATGGTGAAGTGACACCAAACACACCGGTACATAAAACGAGTGGACATGAAACTTGGAGGAACACCGGAAATAAATACATAAAGACTTCCCATCACGTGCACCGAAAAACCAATAACAAGAAGGAGTTAATTAACTAAACTAAGGACAAATGAACGTTAATTAACTCAAAAGAACGAAAGGAAACACAGAATAGGCGACAGGTTACATTTGTCTATTCAGTACATTTACATTTACATTTAGTCATTTAGCAGACGCTTTTATCCAAAGCCACTTACAAATGAGAACATCACAAGTCAGAAGCCATGGAGAAAACCAACTATACTGCAAGTTCATCAAACCTAATTGTTATTCGATGCTGCGCTTTTTTTTTATTTTATTTTATTTTTTTTATAACAGGTATTTGTTAAAGAGATGCGTCTGCAGTAGTTTCTTAAAACTGTTTAGTTGATTCTGCTTTACGGACAGAGTTGGGAAGAACGTTCCACCATTTTGCAGTGGTGAACGCCACGGAGTGAGAATCAGCTCCTCGGTGAGGTGGAACCACCAGGCGGCCATCATCACTGGAGCGAAGTGAACGAGTCGGAGTGTATTTTATAAAGATAGAGTGAAGATAGGAGGGGGCAGATCCAGAAATGGTTCTGTAGGCCAGAGTCAGCGACTTGTACTGAATGCAGCAGCTACAGGGAGCCAATGGAGGGAATTGAGTAATGGAGTGACATGAGTTCTTGGGGGTTAAACACGAGTCGGGCTGCAGAGTTCTGAATCAGTTGTAGAGGTCTGATTGTGGAAGCTGGGATACGGGCAAGTAGCGCATTCCAATAATTAAGCCGGGATAGGACGCGGGCTTGAACAAGCAGTTGGGTAGCATTTTCAGTCAAAAAGGGTCTGATCTTCTTGATGTAAAGCGCATTAAATACTTTCGGAACAAAACCGCCGACTTTCATTCATTCATTCATTATCTCCCGCTTTATCCTCTATTAGGGTCGCGGTGGGGTTCCCCATGCCCATCCAGGGGAGAACGTCTCGGGCGCTGGGCAGATACACCCAGGACAGGGCGCCAATCCATCGCTGGGTACACTCACACACTCAAACACACTCTATATGGGGCAATTTAGGGAACTCAATTAACTTGATCCATGTTTTTGGACTGTGGGAGGAAACCGGAGAACCCGGAGGAAACCCACGCGGACACAGGGAGAACATGGAAACTCCACCCAGATGGGGATCCGAACCGGGAATCCCTAGCGCTGAGAGGCGAACGTGCTAACCACTAAGCCACCGTGCCGCCAACCGCCGACTTATGACCGTTTATTGGAACAGAACAGTGTGCACAATTTACAATGAGCTTGCTTTGCTTTTAATCCATTATTTGGTTCCCCGCAGTCCTGACTTATTTTTAGTGTAATCTCGTGATGACCTCGATGTGGTTACCAGCACATGCTGCTGACCGAGGTCCATAACCTCAGAGGAGTCGGAAAGAAAACAGTAGTTGCCGAATGTTTCTTAAAGATTAAAGAAACGCAGCGTTCCCCGTCTTGCCATTTAGAGCCGGATGGGCGGCGCGGCGTTCCTCGAGCGGCCGATCCCTTACCGCTCATGGGAGGGTTCTTGCAAATGTCAAAAGGCCTGATTCCTCCAAGGTTCAGACAACCACCGGGCAGCACGGATGCCCTTTGCATCCTCCACAGACATTTGCCGAACGTACATACAGTTTGCAACGTGAGGCTTCCTACAGCTGCAGCCTGTGAACTAACAGAGGATCTGAAAGTCTGACCGCAGCCTTTAACCAACGACTTTAATTAGTTATGACATGTTTAATTAGTTAAGACATGTTTAATTAGTTAAGACATGTTTAATTAGTTATGACATGTTTAACGTCCTCGTTGTAATTTAATCATTTTATTATTCAGAGTCCTGGACAGAAAGTAATGATGATAGTGTATTATTCCTTATTCATTCATTCATTATCTTCCGCTTTATCCTCTATTAGGGTCGCGGGGGGGGGGGTTCCCCATGCCCATCCAGGGGAGAACGTCTCGGGCGCTGGGCAGATACACCCAGGACAGGGCACCAATCTATCGCTGGGCACACACTCACTCACACAGACACACTATATGGGGCAATTTGGAGAACTCAATTGACTTGATCCATGTTTTTGGACTGTGGGAGGAAACCGGAGAACCCGGAGGAAACCCACGCGGACACGGGGAGAACATGCAAACTCCACCCAGATGGGGATTCGAACCAGGAATCCCTAGTGTTAAGAGGAGAACATGCCAACCACTAAGCCACCGTGCCACAGTGTATATTATTATTATTATTATTATTATTATTATTATTATTATCTAGCGATTCCCATTTCGAATCCCAATCTAGGTGGAGTTTCCATGTTCTCCCCGTGTCCGCGTCGGTTTCCTCCGGGTTCTCCGGTTTCCTCCCACAGTCCAAAAACATGGATCAAGTCAATTGAGTTCTCCAAATTGCCCCATATAGAGTGTGTCTGTGTGAGTGAGTGTGTGTCCAGCGATGGATTGGCGCCCTGTCCTGGGTGTATCTACCCAGCGCCCGAAACGTTCTCCCCTGGATGGGCATGGGGAACCCCCCCGCGACCCTAATAGAGGATAAAGCGGAATGAATGAATGACTAATTAGAAAGCTCTCGGTACAGTGAGAGCGTTCAGATTATCTACAGCTCTGCTGCCATCTTGTGGCCGGTTGTGTGTAGTACACCATTTGGTCGATTGTTATTTGAACGGCGCAGTGAGACATGAATGTTTAAAACATTATTTTTTCTCTTTGGATTCATCCTCCTTTGCCTCGTCCTCCTTCTTCAGCAGCCCCTGCTCCTCCTGCTCCTCCGCCTCCACCTCCTCCGCCTCTTCTCCAGCAAAGCGCTCTATCTGGGCAATGCGCTGTCTGAGGTTCCGCTCCGTTCTCTCATAATCTGCGAGTAATTTCTTGATCTTATTTTGCATGAGAGTCATGGTGGCGTAAATACGATCGACGCGCTCTTCGAGATCCTTCTGGTCGGGCTTCAGGTTGGCCGGATCCAGATCCAGTAGGCCATCCTTCATGAGGATCTGCCTCCCCTTCTCCTCCAGCATGTTTTTGGCATCGGGGTATTCGGTCAGCGCCTCCATCAGGTCGTCCTTGGACAGACAGAAGAGATCCGAGTAGCCGGTGCTGCGGATGTTGGCCGTCCTGCGGTTCCCGGCCTTGCTGCCTTTGATGTTCAGGATGCTGATCTCGCCGAAGTAGCTGCCATCACCCAGCACGCAGAACTGCGTGAGTCCATCATCGGCCACCACCGCCAGCTTGCCCTCCTTGATGATGTACATCTCCCGGCCGATGTCGCCCTTGCGGCAGATGTAGTCCCCCGGGCTGAAGACCACGGGCCGCAGCTTCAGGACCAACTCGATGAGCAGACCGGCCTCGCAGTCCGCGAAGATCCTCACCTTCTTCAGTGTGTCCAGGTGAACCTTCATACCGATCTCAGCCCGCAACTTGTCCGGCAGATAGCGCAGCACCTCTCTCTCGTCCTGGGCCTTTTTGTTGGTCCACAGGTAGTCGAACCACTTGATGACACGCTTCTCCAGGTCTTTGCTCACGTGCCGCACCTGCATGTACTGCTTGATGTTGTCGATGCGCGCCTGAAACTGGGCCTGGGCGGCGTTCATGTTGGAGATCATGGTGGCGATGTTGCCCACGATAGTGGCGAAGATCAGGACGCCCACCAGAAAGTCCACCACGTGAAACAGGAACTCCGAGTCCAGCTCGGGAGAGGGCGTCTCCCCGATGGTGGTGAGCGTCAGGGTGGACCAGTACAGACTGAAAGAGTACTTCCTCAGCAGGTCTCCAAACTCGGGCTCCGTGAGGGCGGGATAGACCCAGGGGTCGGAGCCGAAGCCGATGGACTTCGAGAACGAGAAGTAGAGGCAGGCGTTCCAGTGGATGATGATGATGATGTACATGACCAGGGTGCAGATCCGGAAGATGTTGGGGTAGTTGGTCATGGTCTGCGAACGCTCAAAGAACTCGAACATGCGGTTGAGGCGCAGCAGCTTGTTGATCCGGATTTCGGGATAGTCCAGACCCAGGATGAAGTACAGCACATCGGTGGGAATCATCGAGAGGACGTCCAGACGGAACTGAGTGCTGTCCTTATAATTCTGGAGGAGGAGCTTCTCGTCTTTAACCAGCAGGCCTTGCTCAAGGTAACCTGTTAAAAATAAACACAATTCATTTATTTATACAGCAGGGCGGCACCGTGGCATGTTCTCCTCTCAGCACTAGGGATTCCCGGTTTGAATCCCCATCTGGGTGGAGTTTCCATGTCCTCCCCGTGTCCACATGGGTTTCCTCCGGGTTCTCCGGTTTCCTCCCACAGTCCAAAAACATGGATCAAGTCAATTGAGTTCTCCAAATTGCCCCATATAGAGTGTGTCTGTGTGAGTGAGTGTGTCCAGTGATAGATTGGTGTCCTGTCCTGGGTGTATCTGCCCAGCGCCCGAGACGTTCTCCCCTGGATGGGCATGGGGAACCCCCCCCCCCGCGACCCTAATAGAGGATAAAGCTGAAGATAATGGATGGATGGATAGTTATACAGCGTTCACACTATTGATTTATCATTCTATTAATTTATCACACTATTGATTTATCACACTATTTATTAATCACACTATTGATTAATCATTCTATTGATTTATCACACTATTTATTAATCACACTATTTATTAATCACACTATTTATTAATCACACTATTGATTTATCATTCTATTGATTTATCACACTATTTATTAATCACACTATTTATTAATCACACTATTTATTAATCACACTATTGATTTATCATTCTATTGATTTATCACACTATTTATTAATCACACTATTGATTAATCACACTATTGATTTATCACACTATTGATTTATCACACTATTGACGGATGCTGCAAATGCCAGGATGCTGAGGATAGATTCTGATTCTGCTTCTGAAAATAAAATAAAACCGATTCTGATACTGCTTACCAGTTCTGGCCCTGAAGGCCATGTCAGCGAGATAAAGCAAATCACACACATAGTCAAGAATGAACCATGTGACCAGATAGTTATGCTGCAGTTCTTCAAAACAGGCTCTGTAAAAGAAATATCAATATATATCAATAAATTAGTTTTTAAAACATGTATGGATGGAATTTTTCCTCCACATGTGAAACATTAGTGCTGTAAAAGACACACACACACACACGAAGCGGTGGGCATCCCTGTACATGGTGTCTGGGGTGCAATTGGGGTGGTACTTGATGGTGGGGTGGTACTTGATGGTGCCAGGAATCAAACCAGGGACCTTCAGGTCGCAACATTAACTGATGAATGGACAGCTGGATGAGCAGAGTGCTGGATGAATGAATGGATGAATATATAATTAACTGGATGAGCAGAATGATGGTGGAATGGACAGGTGATGTAGTCATCCATCCATTATCTTCCACTTTATCCTCTACTAGGGTCGCGGTGGGGTTCCCCATGCCTATCCAGGGGAGAACGTTTCGGGGGCTGGGCAGATACACCCAGGACAGGGCGCCAATCCATCGCTGGACACACACTTACTCACACAGACACACTCTATATGGGGCAATTTGGAGAACTCAATTGACTTGATCCATGTTTTTGGACTGTGGGAGGAAACCGGAGAACCAGGAGGATACCCATGCGGACACAGGGAGAACATGAAAAGCCACCGTGATGTAGTCAGAAATAACAAATCCCTTTCACAAATAAAACATATAGAGAGCAGAAAGAAAGAAAGAAAGAAAACGGTCATCTTTAATGTTATTAATTAATGTTATTAATTACCTCGCAATGATTATAGTCCAGTTGTACATGACGGGAAACGTGATGAGAAGCAGCCACTGGTAGTACAGACTGCTGGCTGGATTAATCACAAACACCTCCCGTGGTCTGCAGGATTAATCAGAGACGTTAATGAGAAGATGAAAACGAAGCGATGTCCCTGAGGTCTCCGAATCTCAGATGATGCTTACACTTCCTTTTTCTCCTTCTCCTTCTCCTTCTCCTTCTCCTTCTCCTTCTCTCTCTCCCGCTCTTTTTTATTCTCCTCATCCTTCTGTTGCTTTCGTTTCTTCTTTTCTTTTTTCCTGGTGAAATCACAGATGTAAACATTAAACATTACATCACATCTCTGACTTTTTCAACCTCAAATTTACATTTACATTTCGTCATTTAGCAGACTTACAAACGAGAACATCCATCCATTATCTTCCACTTTATCCTATGTTAGGGTCGTGGGGGGGGGGGTTCCCCATGCCCATCCAGGGGATACACCCAGAACAGGGCGCCAATCCATCGCTGGGCATACACTCACTCACACAGACACACTCTATATGGGGCAATTTAGAGTCAACTCAATTGACTTGATCCATGTTTTTGGACTGTGGGAGGAAACCGGAGAACACGGAGGAAACCCACGTGGACACGGGGAGAACATGGAAACTCCACCCAGATTGGGATTCAAACCGGGAATCCCTAACGCTGAGAGGAGAACATGCCAATCACTAAACCACCATGCCACCCCAAAGAAGAGCATTCATTCATTCATTCATTCATTATCTTCCGCTTTATCCTCTATTAGGGTCGCGGGGGGGGGGGGGGGTTCCCCATGCCCATCCAGGGGAGAACTTTTCGGGCGCTGGGCAGGACAGGACAGGACGCCAATCCATCGCTGGACACACACTCACTCACACAGACACACTCTATATGGGGCAATTTAGAGAACTCAATTGACTTGATCCATGTTTTTGGACTGTGGGAGGAAACCGGAGAACCCGGAGGAAACCCAGGCAGACACGGGGAGAACATGGAAACTCCACCCAGATGGGGATTCGAACCAGGAATCCCTAGTGCTGAGAGGAGAACATGCCAACCACTAAGCCACCGTGCCGCCCCATTCATTATCTTCCGCTTTATCCTCTATTAGGGTCGCGGTGGGGTTCCCCATGCCCATCCAGGGGAGAACGTTTCGGGCGCTGGGCAGATAGACCCAGGACAGGGCGCCAATCTATCACTGCGCACACACTCACTCACACACAGACACACTCTATATGGGGCAATTTGGAGAACTCAATTGACTTGATCCATGTTTTTGGACTGTGGGAGGAAACCGGAGAACCCGGAGGAAACCCAGGCGGACACGGGGAGGACATGGAAACTCCACCCAGATTGGGATTGGAACCGGGAATCCCTAGCGCTGAGAGGAGAACATGCCAACCACTAAGCCACGGTGCCGCCCCAAAGGAGAACATCACAAGTCAAATTAAGACATACTCACTCTTTTCTCTCCTTCTTTTCCTTTTTCTGCTTTCTCTTCGTCTCCCTAAATGAAATCACAGTGAACATTCAGAGGCCACACACATCGGCTGTGCTATGAAAATGTAAAGCACGTCTTCATACTCCTGATTGTTGTTGCTGTTGTTCTCGTTGTAGAGCTCCATCACACTGGACGCAGGTTCCGCACACTCACCGTCCTCTCCTGAGGACGCGATGACTCCCGACATTTTGGGGGAGACCGCAGAGACCGTCCCTGAAGGACTCACCCGTGTCATCGTGGCTTATTGCTTCATGGCATGTTCTAAAGAACACTGCAGGTCGTAGACGGTGCAGCTTATTTCTTATAGCTGGTTTTGTTTAATCAAAGAAATTAATCTTACTCTATAAAAAGTACATTTAATTAACTGTTCACCGACGGTGAAGTTATCTTTTAAGGTTGTAACACCTCACTATCTAAGCTTGCTCTCCCCCCGACGATCCGGTAATAAGAGGATGAAGCAGCAGTGGCCAAATCTGCCCCCGCCCAACCTCTGAGATGGTGCTATTACAAACTGCGTGACTTAAATAATTAGAAAATATTAAACCACAGACAACAAATATATCCTGTAGCTGTATTACGAGCTGCATGTGAGCCTGACGAGCGTTCATACGAGTTTACATACTGTATATATATATATATATTTATAGTTAAAATATTCTATATTATATTTATACCTGTAGTCGTATATTATATATATATATATATATATGTATATATATATATATATATATATATATATATATATATATATATATATATATATATATATATATATTCATTCATTCATTATCTCCCGCTTTATCCTCTATTAGGGTCGCGGGGGGGTTCCCCATGCCCATCCAGGGGAGAACGTCTCAGGCGCTGGGCAGATACACCCAGGACAGGACACCAATCCATCACTGGGCACACACTCACTCACACAGACACACTCTATATGGGGCAATTTTGAGAACTCAATTGACTTGATCCATGTTTTTGGACTGTGGGAGGAAACCGGAGAACCCGGAGGAAACATGGAAACTCCACCCAGATGGGGATTCGAACCGGGAATCCCTAGTGCTGAGAGGAGAACATGCTAAAACACTAAGCCGTCATGCCGCCCCTATTGAAGTTTTATGATTCATTCATTTATTTCATTCATTATCTCCCGCTTTATCCTCTATTAGAGTCGTGGGGGGGGGGTTCCCCATGCCCATCCAGGGGAGAACGTCTCAGGCGCTGGGCAGATACACCCAGGATAGGGCGCCAATCCATCGCTGGGCACACTCTCACTCACACATACACACTCTATATGGGGCAAATTTGGAGAACTCAATTGACTTGATCCATATTTTTGGACTGTGGGAGGAAACCGGAGAACCCGGAGGAAACCCACGCGGACACGGGGAGAACATGGAAACTCCACCCAGATGGGGATTCGAAGCGGGAATCCCTAACGCTGAGAGGAGAACGTGCTAAACCACTAAGCCACCGTGCCGCCCGTTTACTTGAATGTGATTAGAAATTGCAGTGAGGCACGTCTGGTATAAAAGCCCATTTCAGTCATTATTATCGTGAGCCGTTGGAAACATGGAGCCGTTCTGTTTGGTAGTCAGTGGAAGTCTGAGGGATTTACTCCAGAGTCACTTGCACAGTCAGCATCCTCTGCCATATCTCTCTGATCCTATTAAAGCAAGCCTCCCGCGTTAACCTGCAGTCTGTTAACCTGCAGTCTGTTAACCTGCAGTCTGTTAATGTTAACCTGCAGTCTGTTAACCTGCGGCCTGTTAACCTGCAGTCTGTTAACCTGCAGCCTGTTAACCTGCAGTCTGTTAAACTGCGGTCTGTTAACCTGCAGTCTGTTAACCTGCAGTCTGTTAATGTTAACCTGCAGTCTGTTAACCTGCGGCCTGTTAACCTGCAGTCTGTTAACCTGCAGTCTGTTAACCTGCAGTCTGTTAATGTTAACCTGCAGTCTGTTAACCTGCGGCCTGTTAACCTGCAGTCTGTTAACCTGCAGTCTGTTAACCTGCGGCCTGTTAACCTGCAGCCTGTTAACCTGCAGTCTGTTAACCCGCAGTCTGTTAAACTGCGGTCTGTTAACCTGCGGTCTGTTAACCTGCGGCCTGTTAACCTGCAGTCTGTTAACCTGCAGTCTGTTAACCTGCAGTCTGTTAACCTGCAGCCTGTTAACCTGCGGTCTGTTAAACTGCGGTCTGTTAAACTGCGGTCTGTTAACCTGCGGTCTGTTAACCTGCGGCCTGTTAACCTGCGGCCTGTTAACCTGCGGTCTGTTAACCTGCGGCCTGTTAACCTGCGGTCTGTTAACCTGCGGTCTGTTAACCTGCAGTCTATTAACCTGCAGTCTGTTAACCTGCGGTCTATTAACCTGCGGTCTGTTAACCTGCGGTCTATTAACCTGCGGTCTGTTAACCTGCAGTCTGTTAACCTGCAGTCTGTTAACCTGCGGTCTATTAACCTGCGGTCTGTTAACCTGCGGTCTGTTAACCTGCGGTCTATTAACCTGCGGTCTGTTAACCTGCGGTCTGTTAACCTGCAGTCTGTTAACCTGCAGCCTGTTAACCTGCAGTCTGTTAACCTGCGGTCTGTTAACCTGCAGCCTGTTAACCTGCAGCCTGTTAACCTGCAGCCTGTTAGCCTGCAGTCTGTTAACCTGCGGTCTGTTAACCTGCGGCCTGTTAACCTGCAGTCTGTTAGGTCTGTAGTGTAATGGAGACCCGGAGTACTGCACATTTAAATTTATTTAAAGATTTAAAGAGGGTGTTAAGGCGGCACGGTGGCTTAGTGGTCGCCACGTTCTCCTCTCAGCGCTAGGGATTCCCGGTTCGAATCCCCATCTGGGTGGAGTTTCCATGTTCTCCCCGTGTCTGCGTGGGTTTCCTCCGGGTTCTCCGGTTTCCTCCCACAGTCCAAAAACATGGATCAAGTCAATTGAGTTCTCCAAATTGTCCCATATAGAGTGTGTCTGTGTGAGTGAGTGTGTGCCCAGCGATAGATTGGCGTCCTGTCCTGGGTGTATCTGCCCAGCGCCCGAAACCTGAGAACGCCGTTCTCCCCTGGATGGGCATGGGGAACCCCACGACCCTAATATAGGATAAAGCGGAAGATAATGAATGAATGTTCTCCTTTGGGGCGGCACGGTGGCTTAGTGGTTGGCATGTTCGCCTCTCAGCGCTAGGGATTCCCGGTTCGAATCCCCATCTGGGTGGAGTTTCCATGTTCTCCCCGTGTCCGCGTGGGTTTTCTCCGGGTTCTCCGGTTTCCTCTCACAGTCCAAAAACATGGATGAAGTTAATTGAGTTCTCTAAATTGCCCCATATAGAGTGTGTCTGTGTGAGTGAGTGTGTACCCAGCGATGGATTGACGTCCTGTCCTGGGTGTATCTGCCCAGTGCCCAAGATGTTCTCCCCTGGATTGGCATGGGGAACCCCACCGTGACCCTAATAGAGGATAAAGCGGGAGATAATGATGGAATGGATGTAATGTAACTTGATGGGGGGGGTCCCCCATCCATCCAGGGGAGAACGTCTCGGGCGCTGGGCAGATACACCCAGGACAGGGCGCCAATCTATCGCTGGGCACACACTCACTCACACAGACACTCTCTATATGGGGCAATTTGGAGAACCCAATTGACTTGATCCATGTTTTTTTGAACAGTGGGAGGAAACCAGAGAACCAGGAGGAAACCCACGCGGACACGGGGAGAACATGGAAACTCCACCCAGATGGGGATTCAAACCGGGAATCCCTAGAGCTGAGAGGAGAACATGCTAAACCACTAAGCCGCTGTGCCGCCCACAGGGTTCATTTGCTTCTACAGGCTGTAATAATTTACTTCAGCCACCAGATGTCACTCTTCTCTGAGACTTCAATGCCATTCGAAGCTATTTCGGCACAATCAGAAACAAGCGGACACGTCTCCCGCTTATCACTAGCTGTATTAAATAAAGTTTAATGTTAATTGGTTTATTATGTTAAACTTAATTGCGCGTGACGCAAACTTTAAACCTAAACACAAAGCTGAACCAATGACCCCGCCGCGCGAGGGGAGCGGGGTGACGTCATCACGGCGGGCCGTCAGGAGGCGTAATGGACGGAGTCGGCGAGCGTTTCTTCTCTTAAACGCGGCGTTTTGTTTTGTTTTTTTGTTTTGTTTTACAGAAAAAAGAAAAGAAATGAAATCGTCTAAAGAGAAGAAAAGAAAACATTCCCGTCGAGAGGACGACGAGCCGCGCAGGAAGCGGAGGAGCGCGGAGCCGCGGCCTGAGGTACAAACACCGTTTAGATAGATATACCGCTGAACAGACGGCGGCCGCGTTCCAATAAACCGCTCCGTCACTCCGTAGGGAGCATCGCTTTAGGGGCGCACGCAAAGCAACACAGCGCTATGCTCTCCCTTCGTGTTAGTGAGTGTCGTGCGGTTTGGGACGGAGCCGGCTGCCGATCGATGCCTTGGAGCGTTGGTTCGGCTTCATTAAAGGTGTTCTTCAGGATTCTGCTTTCGTTTGTTTGGGGGCAATTTCAACCGAATCACTAATTAGACAGAAAGAAAGAAAACTTTATTCATCCCGAAGGGAATTTAGCAGCTTTAACAGTAGAATAAAAAAAAATAGAGGGGATGAATTAATATATTCATTCATTCATTCATTATCTTCCGCTTTATCCTCTATTAGGGTCGTGGGGGGGTTCCCCATGCCCATCCAGGGGAGAACGTTTCGGGTGCTGGGCAGATAGACCCAGGACAGGATGCCAATCCATCGCTGGGCACACACTCACTCACACAGACACACTCTATATGGGGCAATTTGGAGAATTCAATTGACTTGATCCATGTTTTTGAACTGTGGGAGGAAACCGGAGAACCCGGAGGAAACCCACGCGGACACGGGGAGGACATGGAAACTCCACCCAGATGGGGATTCGAACCGGGAATCCCTAGAGCTGAGAGGAGAACATGCCAACCACTAAGCCACATATTTACAATTTAACGTTATCAAGTGTCAAGTGTGTCTAGGGATTCCCGGTTCGAATCCCCATCTGGGTGGAGTTCCCATGTCCTCCCCGTGTCCGCGTGGGTTTCCTCCGGGTTCTCCGGTTTCCTCCCACAGTCCAAAAAACATGGATCAAGTCAATTGAGTTCTCCAAATTGCCCCATATAGAGTGTGTCTGTGTGAGTGAGTGAGTGCCCAGCGATAGGTTGGCGCCCTGTCCTGGGTGTATCTGCCCAGCGCCCGAAACGTTCTCCCCTGGATGGGCATGGGGAACCCCACCGCGACCCTAATAGAGGATAAAGCGGAAGATAATGAATGAATGCTCTCATTTAGGGCGGCACGGTGGCTTAGTGGTTGGCATGTTCTCCTCTCAGCACTAGGGATTCCCGGTTCGAATCCCAATCTGGGTGGAGTTTCCATGTTCTCCCCGTGTCCACGTGGGTTTCCTCCGAGCGGCCCAAATATAGGATAAAGCGGAAGATAATAGATGAATGAAAAGGTGTCAAGTGTTTAACAATAGTTATTTCCATCCATTATCTTCCTCTTTATCCTCTATTAGGGTCGCGGGGGGGGTTCCCCATGCCCATCCAGGGGAGAACATTTCGGGCGCTGGGCAGATACACCCAGGACAGGACGCCAACCCATCGCTAGACACACACTCACTCACAAAAACACACTCTATATGGGGCAATTTGGAGAACTCGATTGACTTGATCCATGTTTTTGGACTGTAGAACATGTGGTGGTGAATTGTTTATGGTCGGTCACCAACCGATTGTTTACCTCCTCAGCTCAGACAGAGGTTCCATTTGTTTGTGTTTCAGGACGTGAATGAAGACGCCGTTTGTTCTCGAGAGGCACCCGATCCGCCAAGTGACGTCGAGGAAGGAGGTCTGGATCTCACCAAGACCTTCGAACCCATAAGTTCCTACATGAGCGACAGGCAGGAGATGCTGGAGCAGTGCTTCAACATCCTCGGGCAGGAGAAACTCCGCAAGATGCTGCCTGAGGAACTGAAGGTTATTATAGAATAAATAATATAGAACGAGTCCCGCCGTGACTCAGGCTTGTGATTCATTCATTCATTGTCTTCCACTTTATCCTCTATTAGGGTCGCGCGCGCGGGGGGGGGGTTCCCCATGCCCATCCAGGGGAGAACGTTTCGGGCGCTGGGCAGATAGACCCAGGACAGGGCGCCAATCCATCGCTGTACACACACTCACTCACACAGACACACTCTATATGGGGCAATTTGGAGAATTCAATTGACTTGATCCGTGTTTTTGGACTGTGGGAGGAAACCGGAGAACCCGGAGGAAACCCACGCGGACACGTTTCACATTTTCTATTAGACTTTTTACTCTGTAAACCACAAAGCGTTCTCATTTTATTGTTTAGTTCCCGGGCAGCATGGTAGCTTAGTGGTTTAGCATGTTCTCCTCTCAGTGCTAGGGATTCCCAGTTCGAATCCCCATCTGGGTGGAGTTTCCATGTTCTCCCCATATCCGCGTGGGTTTCCTCCGGGTTCTCCGGTTTCCTCCCACAGTCCAAAGACATGGATCAAGTCAATTGAGTTCTCCAAATTGCCCCCATATAGAGTGTGTCTATGTGAGTGAGTGTGTGTCCAGTGATAGATTGCCCCCCTGTCCTGGGTCTATCTGCACCCGAGACGTTCTCCCCTGGATGGGCATGGGGAACCCCCCCCCTCCCCCCCAGGACCCTAGTAGAGGATAAAGCGGGAGATAATGAATGAATGAATGTTTAATTCCCGGGCAGCACGGTGGCTTAGTGGTTTAGCATGTTCTCCTCTCAGCGCTAGAGATTCCCAGTTCGAATCCCCATCTGGGTGCAGTTTCCATGTTCTCCCCGTGTCCGCGTGGGTTTCCTCTGGGTTCTCCGGTTTCCTCCCACAGTCCAAAAACATGGATCAAGGTCAACAGAATTCTCCAAATTGCCCCAAATAGAGTGTGTCTGTGTGAGTGAGTGTGTTCAGTGATGGATTGGCGTCCTGTCCTGGGTGTATCTGCCCAGCGCCCGAAACGTTCTCCCCTGGATGGGCATGGGGAACCCCACCGTGACCCTAATATAGGATAAAGCGTAAGATAATGGATGGATGGATGTTTAAACCCTAAACCGCCGTGCCGATGGAGAACTTGTCTGATCCCCGGTCTCATCCCGATCGTCTCCGTGTTTGTGCAGAGCTGCTCGTTTGCTGAGATTAAGATGCTGTGCTGGAATCAGCTGCAGCAGCTCTCTGAGACCAACCTGTTCCAGATACTGGAGGGTAAAGCACCGATGGCTTTGGCTTTTGATGTTTGTGGGCGGCTAACTGTTCCATTCGCAGTTTCTCAGTATTTTATTCTAAAGGAATATGTGATCTGGGTCTCGTTATCCTGTTTTAATCCGAATCAGAATATCTTTATTGTCTTTATAACAGGTATAACGAAATTAAGGTGCCCTACTTTTCGGTGTCACATACTTAAATTTACACAGATAAAGAGATTTAGAAGAGAACGCTATAATTTACAATTTACAACAAAAAAAATTTTGAAAGCAAGAATTTATTTACAAGAGTGTATAAAATGTACAACCTGAGTGAATTTGTATTTATATATTGCACGATGTTTTATTGCACGTTCAAAAATTGCACGTTCAAAAGTGAATTATAGCTGCAATATTCGCTGATTCGACGATTCGATTCGGAGAACCGTACTCTACTATGAACCTCATAGTCGAATGTACCATTTTGACCACATGGGGGCGCCCATGGCTGCTGCTAAGCATTAGTTTTTACATGAAATGTCTTTGTTTTCGTTATATATATAGCCGGGCGGCACGGTGGCTTAGTGGTTTGGCACGCTCGCCTCTCAGCGCTAGGGATTCCCGGTTCGAATCCCCTTCTGGGTGGAGTTTCCATGTTCTCCCCATGTCTGCGTGGGTTTCCTCCGGGTTCTCCGGTTTCCTCCCACAGTCCAAAAACATGGATCAAGTCAATTGAATTCTCCAAATTGCCCCATATAGAGTGTGTCTGTGTGAGTGAGTGTGTGTCCAGCGATGGATTGGCGTCCTGTCCTGGGTCTATCTGCCCAGCGCCCGAGACGTTCTCCCCTGGATGGACATGGGGAACCCCACCGTGACCCTAATCGAGGATAAAGCGGGAGATAATGAATGAATGAATGAATATATATAGCCTTTTGTCAAATAAAATCATCCTAATTTTTAGGTTTTTAGGTTTTTTTTAGGTTTTTCCTTTGAAGTGGAAAAAAGTCCTGAACGGGGATCCCATTTACAGTGCTCTAGAAAAACAAGTAAAATATTTTTTAAAATCTTTTTTTAAAACCACGCTTATAGCGCCATCTTGTGGTGAAATTTTAACTGATTCGACTATCGGTCGACTATAGGGAAAATCTGACGAATCAGATTCGACTATGAAAATCCTTAGTTGAATACACCCCTAGTGAATTATGACTGTAAAAAAAAAAATAATAATAAAAAAATTGCCCCTCGGCGGGGTCATTTAGAGTTTGGTGGATGGTCAGTGGGGGGTCAAAGGCCGTTCTGTAATCGGTATGCCTGTCGCCTCATCGTTGTCTCGTGTGTTTCTAGGTAAAGAGCTGACGGCCGACTCTGAGCCGAACGACAAAGAAATGAAACTCCGTTCAGTGGACAGTCAGTGAGTACCACGTCCCAAAATCAACAAAGCCTGATGACCTCTGTCATTTTAAATACATACTCTGCACTCCGTTAGCTCACTCGCCTCCCTGGCTCCACCTCTCATTCACAAATTCAAAGTTTGTCTGCAGCTCTGACATCACAGGGTTCCATCCATCCATCATCTTCCGCTTTATCCTCTATTAGGGTCGCGGGGGGGGGGGGGTTCCCCCATGCCCATCCAGGTGAGAACTTTTCGGGCGTTGGGCAGATACACCCTGGACAGGGCGCCAAGCCATCGCTGGGCACACACTCACTCACTCAGACACACTCTATATGGGGCAATTTGGAGAACTCAATTAACTCGATCCATGTTTTTGGACTGTGGGAGCAAACCGGAGAACCCGGAGGAAACACACGGGGAGAACAGGGAAACTCCACCCAGATGGGGATTCGAACCGGGAATCCCTAGCGCTGAGAGGAGAACATGCCAAACCACTAATCCACCGTGCCGCCCTCCATCACAGGGTTGTTTTTAAAATACCCACTCATGATTCTTAAGCCTGGGCGGCACGGTGGCTTAGTGGTTCTCCTTAGTGGTTAGCATGTTCTCCTCTCAGCACTAGGGACTCCCGGTTCGAATCCCAATCTGGGTGGAGTTTCCATGTTCTCCCCGTGTCCGCGTGGGTTTCCTCCGGGTTCTCCGGTGTCCTCCCGCAGTCCAAAAACATGGATCAAGTCAATTGAGTTCTCCAAATTGCCCCATATAGAGTGTGTCTGTGTGAGTAAGTGTGTGTCCAGCGATAGATTGGCGCCTTGTCCTGGGTGTATCTGCCCTGCGCCCGAAACGTTCTCCCCTGGATGGGCATGGGGAACCCCCCCGCGACCCTAATAGAGGATAAAGCGGAAGATGATGAATGAATGAATGTTTGTTCCACAAAAACTTGCTGAATCATGCAGTCAGGTGGATGATGATCAGGATTAATGAATTAATTCCACAGTGTAGCTGTTGTTTTTAACTGCTGGCTTGTCGTTCTCTCATTTATTTGTCGCTTTGTGTGAAAGTGTGAATGTAAATGTAGATTTTGTGAGTTTGTGACTGTGTTGTGTGTTTTTTGTTGTGATCTGCAGACAGGACAACATTGTGGACTCCACGTCGTCCGTGAAGGAGGCCGCCGAACCCGACGACAAGCACGGTACGGTCATTTAACCGGCTCCTGACTCACTGACCCCCTCTGCTGGCTGCTGAAAGTTCTACAACCGAACCTGATGAAAAGCTCGTCAGCACTGATGAAAATATATTTAATAAGAACAAATTACAGCTGTAATTAAAATTATAATCACGAGTGTACAGCAGAGATCAGACCGTGCCGTGTGATTGGTTCAAATGTGATGCCTCAGAACTACAGACTGTTCAATGGCTTCAAATGGAAAGGGTTTTATTAAGTGTGTGTGTGTGTGTGAGAGAGAGAGAGTGTGTGTGTGTGTGTGTGTGTGTGTGTGTGTGTGTGAGCGAGAGATTAATTTACTGTATTGTGTATATATATATGTGTGTGTGTGTGTGAGCAAGAGTTTAATTTACGGTATTGTGTATCTGTATATGTGTGTGAGAGAGTGTGTGTGTGTGTGTGAGCGAGAAATTAATTTACTGTATTGCGTATGTGTATATGGGTGTGTGTGTGTGAGAGAGAGAGTGTGTGTGTGTGTGTGTGTGTGAGCGAGAAATTAATTTACTGTATTGTGTATGTGTATATGGGTGTGTGTGTGTGAGAGAGAGAGAGAGTGAGTGTGTGTGTGTGTGTGTGTGTGTGTGTGTGTGTGAGAGCGAGAAATTAATTTACTGTATTGTGTATGTGTATATGGGTGTGTGTGTGTGAGAGAGAGAGAGAGTGTGTGTGTGTGTGTGTGTGAGCGAGAAATTAATTTACTGTATTGTGTATGTGTATATGGGTGTGTGTGTGAGTGTGTGCGAGAGATTCATTTACTGTATTGTGTATGTGTATATGGGTGTGTGTGTGTGATTATTGAGTGTGTGTTATTGTATTATTATAGTATTTTCTCTTGCTATTGTTATGTCCATACGCATGTGTGTATCATCATTTTTCATGCAGTGTGTGTGTGTGTGTGTGTGTGTGTGTGAGAGAGAGAGATTAACGTTTTGTAAACGTTTTGTGTGTTTGTGAGAGATGATGCTGGTGTGTGAGATAATAGTGTGTGTGTGTGTGTGTGTTATATTATTATAGTATTTTTCTCTAACTGGTGTATCATCATTTTTCATGCGTTTATAATGTGTGTGTGTCTCTGTGTGTGTGTGTGTGTCTGTGTGTGTGTGTGTGTGTGTACACGTCTCTCTCAGGTGTATCTGGAGAGGACAGCGACGTCCTCAGCATAAACGCCGACGTGGACGACAGTGACATCGAGGGCCACATGTCCTCCAAACTCCAGCAGCTGCAGCCTCCCGCCACCACGGAAACGCCGGCGTCCACCCCCGCCCCGCCGCCGCCGCCGGACATCGGCTCGGACAGACCGAAGCTGGAGCTCCAGCGCGACATCGACCGCAGCGTCAGCGAGATCCTCGCCCTGGCCACGCCCTCTCCTAGCAACCTGGCTGTCAAAACGCCCCTGCAGTCTGTTGCCGTGGAAACGGACGCCGCCTCTCTCCCCGCCCCGGCCGCGCCTCCCTCGGCCCAACAGCTGGCCCTGCTGGAGCTGGAGATGAGAGCCAGGGCCATCAAAGCCCTGATGAAGGCCGGCGAGGTTCGGAAATGAGGCGGCGGCGGCCATTCCGGCTCTGAGACGAGTTACTCCTGAAGCCACATTGGCTGGAATGTACAGTCCACTGGTCGTGCTTGATGGGCAGCCATATTGGCTCAAACTTCATGCTTTAACTTTAGAATTCAGATTATTGTGTTGTGTTTTTCTGTAGAACCTTCGTCTTTTTAGGGTCCACTGAGTTCTCTGACGTCCAGAACTCTGCTGTCACGAGTACGTCATTTCACAATCAAGATTAAAATCAAAGTTTGGGTTTATTTTTATTTTTATTATTATTATAATTTTTTTTAATGAAATGAAACCATGGCTTAGTGGTCAGCACGTTCTCCTCTCAGCACTAGGGATGGATGGGTGGAGTTTCCATGTTCTCCCCGTGTCCACGTGGGTTTCCTCCGGGTTCTCCGGTTTCCTCCCACAGTCCAAAAACATGGATCAAGTCAATTGAGTTCTCAAAATTGCCCCATATAGAGTGTGTCTGTGTGAGTGTGTGTCCAGTGATAGATTGGCGTCCTGTCCTGGGTGTATCTGCCCAGCGCCCGAAACGTTCTCCCCTGGATGGGCATGGGGAACCCCCCCGCGACCCTAATAGAGGATAAAAGCGGGAGATAATAAATGAATGAATGTTTAATGGGTGGCACGATGGCTTCGTGGTTTAGCACGTTCTCCTCTCAGCGCTAGGGATTCCCGGTTCGAATTCCCATCTGGGTGGAGTTTCCATGTTCTCCCCGTGTCCGCGTAGGTTTCCTCCGGGTTCTCCGGTTTACTCCCACAGTCCGAAAACATGGATCAAGTCAATTGAGTTCTCCAAATTGCCCCATACAGAGTGTGTCTGTGTGAGTGAGTGTGTGCCCAGCGATAGAATGGCGTCCTGTCCTGGGTGTATCTGCCCAGCGCCCGAAACGTTCTCCCCTGGATGAGCATGGGGAACCCCACCGCGACCCTAATAGAGGATAAAGCGGGAGATAATGAATGAATGGAATTCTGTGTAGTTTTGTGTAGTTTTATTCCACATCCACTTGCACCCCAGATGCGTTAGATAAATCCGCTGATTATTACACTAATTGTTTATTTTATCAGCTTCACTGATCATATCGATGGACTTTATAGTTCTGCGATTACAGACTGTAGTTCATCTGCTTCTCTAAATACGTCTTTAATCCTCTTAACTTTAAATAGTTTTATATTACATCTGTATATAACACACCACTCCACATGCACTATCTCGGGTAACCACTAGAGGTCATGGTTGTCCTGCGGGTTTGCTTATGATCCTGTTTTTGATTTACATTTATTCATTCATTCATTATCTTCCACTTTATCCTCTATTAGGGTCACGGTGGGGTTCCCCATGCCCATCCAGGGGAGAACGTTTCAGGCGCTGGACAGATACACCCAGGACAGAACACCAATCTATCGCTGGGCACACACTCACTCACACACACACACACACTCTATATGGGGCAATTTGGAGAACTCAATTGACCTTGATCCACGTTTTTGGACTGTGGGAGGAAACCGGAGAACCCGGAGGAAACCCACGCAGACACTGGGAGAACATGGAAACTCCACCCAGCTGGGGATGCGAACCGGGAATCCCTTGTGCTGAGAGGAGAACATGCCAAACCACTAAGCCACAGTGCCGCTTTTTGATTTACAGTATCAGACAAACGTTTAGACCACACCCCCTTCTTGCTCCATCATCTATTTCCTCCACTTATCATACAGATGGACTTTGTAGTTTTATAATTACAGACTGTAGAACATCTGTGTTCTTTGTTGTTGTTAGTCCCCTGTTGGTTCTCTGTTCTCTGTTGGTCAGGAGCATCACAGAACAGGTATCATTTGGGTGGTGGATTGTTTATGGTCAGTTCTGCAGTGACACTGATGTGGTGAGGGGGTTTTAGTGCAGCATTTCTCCACCTCAGTGACACTGCTGGGATAGGAATAATGCACCCACCCAATAACCCCTGCTCTGTGGTGGTACTATTGGGGTTCTGAGGATTAGAACAGAGTACAAAGTATGTACTGTAGAACACAAACAGATGGACTACAGAATGGAATTGTAGAACTACAAAGTCCATCTTTACATAGCAGAGAGGCGGGGGGGCAGGGGCAGAGGGAGGGGGGGCAGTAGTATTATTAGAGCTTAATGTGTGTATTACTGTGGAGACATGTGATTGTCGTTATGGGGGGGGGTGCTGTTAGGAGTGCATTAATGCTTACTTTGGGAATGAGGCCTGGGTAAAACAGTCTGCTGGTATTTTGGGTGGTGAGCGGAGGGAGGGGGGGCTGAAGGGGGGGGGGGGGGGGTAGCCGAGTGCTTACGAGAACTCGGCTTGATTAGTTGCGTTTAATTACCTGGTGTTGCCTCGTCAGCGTATCTGGCGTTAATGGGTTGTGATGGTGAATCCCAACTTCATTGTTTTAGTTAGTTTCTCCTCTCCACGGCGCACCCCCCCCCCCCCCCCCCCCAACCCGTGCTGGATCGGCCCGTGGAGAGCCGTGTGGGGGACGGGGGATCCTCCAGGGCTTTCTTTCCACACGCTCTGTTTGGGTTCGGATGCATGTTTTGGAACGCCGTCCTGATTGTAGCTCGCTGGCAGAGGCAGTCAGGTTTTCATTTCCAGTCTCCTGCTACGATGTGGAGTAAACAAAAGAGGGCCCAGGAGAGAGCCGGGGTGGAGGAGCGCTCTTAGATCGGCCGCTCTGTACATCTCGCCGTGCGTCGCGGGGGGGAGGCGGGGGGAGGGGGCGTGCTGCATGTGGTGCAGAGGGTCACTTAGAGGGTCAGGGACTTGGGAGGGTCAGGATCATTAGAGGGTCAGGGTTGTTAGAGGGTCAGGGACTTGGGAGGGTCAGGGTTGTTAGAGGGTCAGGGTCTTTAAAGGTTGTTAGAGGATCAGGGACTTGGGAGTGTTGGGACCATGGTAGGGTCAGGGTCATTAAAGGGTCAGGGTTGTTAGAGGGTAAGGGATTTGGGAGGGTTAGGGTTGTTAGAGGGTCAGGGACTTGGGAGTGTTGGGACCATGGGAGGGTCAGGGTCGTGAGAGGGTCAGGGTTGTTAGAGGGTCAGGGACTTGGGAGTGTTGGGACGATGCGAGGGTCAGGGTCATAGAAGGGTCTGGGTTATTAGAAGGTCAGGGTCATTAGAAGGTCATGTTCATTGGAGGGTCTCAGTCGTGGGAGGGTCAGGGGCATTAGAAGATCATGTTCATTGGAGGGTCTCAGTCGTGGGAGGGTCAGGGGCATTAGAAGATCATGGTCATTGGAGGGTCTCAGTCGTGGGAGGGTCAGGGTCGTTAGAGGGTGAGGGTCATGGGAGATCAGCATTATTGGAGGGTCAGGGTCGGGGGCACCTCCATCTTCCCTCTGCACACAATTCTGTAATTTAGTAAATTAGCACTAATCACTCTCTCCACCAATCAGAGGTGCTGCTGCTCGAACCACATGGTGCTTGTTGGTGGTTTGTAGAGAATATAAACCTCCTCAAGGTCCTTAAGAGTCAGTATATCAGATGTTATCAAAGCAACGTCATGGGTTTGTATAACACACACACACACACACACACACATTCATACACACACACACACACACACACACATTCATACACACACACTTTCGTCTTGTTTATAAGAGTTTCTCTGTCTGTTCTCAAAGGTTTCCGAATTTCACCTTCAGAATCCCAAAGGAGAAACGTTTCCGTTCCCATCTGCTGTCCTCGACGTCCGCCGTGTGATCTCAGGTCACCTGAGCCGCGTTCACTGATCCTTATTTCATTTCCGAAAATGTGTCCGTCTCTGCGAAGTGTCTCCGTCACTGTCTTGGTTCTTTTCTTCAGACGGTCTGAAATACCAGGCTTTCATTCGGTTCTCATACAGAGGAACATAGTAAACAGTGTGACACACACACTATACGGAGATAATTTAGAACAGCTGATTCACCTTGAGGACGGCACGGTGGCTTAGTGGTTGGCATGTTCTCTCGGCGCTAGGGATTCCGGTTTGAATCCCCATCTGGGTGGAGTTTCCATGTTCTTCCTGTGTATGCGTGGGTTTCCTCCGGGTTCTCCGGTTTCCTCCCACAGTCCAAAAACATGGATCAAGTCAATTGAGTTCTCCAAATTGCCCCATATAGAGTGTGTCTCCATGAGTGAGTGTGTGCCCAGTGATAGATTGGCGCCCTGTCCTGGGTGTATCTGCCCAGCGCCCGAGACGTTCTCCCCTGGATGGGCATGGGGAACCCCACCGCGACCCTAATAAATGTTAAAGCCGGAGATAATGAATGAATGAATAGAGAGTGTCTGTGTGAGTGAGTGTGTGTCCAGCGATGGATTGGCGTCCTGTCCTGGGTGTATCTGCCCAGCGCCCAAAACGTTCTCCACTGGATGGGCATGGGGAACCCCACCGCGACCCTAATATATAGGATGCAGCGGAAGATAATGAATGAATGAATAATTCACCTTGAATTCATGTTTGTTGGACTGTGGGAGGAGCCACTACTATGCCACCGCGCCTCCCCCTTGTGTCTCGTGTTAATGTTGGTAAACCTTGTGTGATGACACTGAAGAACTGAAGGTCTGACCTGCGTTCCCCTCATCTGCCCAACTGTCTGCCGTCCAGAGTCATCTGAACTCCAGACTGAAATCAACCTCCAGATGCTCCTCAGATCTCAGGATTCCAGCGCCGCGTCCTGTCCTCGTCTCTGCTCCGTCACCGCTACCAAAGTGGCCATCAGGCGACGAGTGTGTGGACGTTTCATCTGATTCCACCCTGCTGACCGTGCAAGGTCATCCGCTGTCACTTCACATCCGTCAGGAGGGTGGGGCATCAGCGGCCGACCCAAACGCCGCCCTGAATTTAAATGAGTGCGTTAAGGCTGGACGGCCGCAGATCCAGAACCCATTCGTTTGGATAAATGTTCTTGTGGGTGCTGTAATAAAAATATGCAGACGGACCTTCTGACTGTGATGAGCACAGCGCCACCATGCCATCCGCACCGGGGTGGTGGAAAGAAACACTCTTATAGGGTCAGCCCGTACACCTCTCAGTGCTGGGGATCCAGATTCAAATCCTGATCTGGTGGTAATTTCGTTCTCCCTGTCTCAGTGTGGGTTTCCTCTGGGTTCTTCCTCTGGGTTTCCTCCCACAGTCCAAAAACATGGCTTCGGGGTTCATTGGCTGCTCTAAATTCCCTCTATATAGTGTGTATGTGTGAATGAGCAATAGATTGGCGCCAAAAACGTTCTCCACTGGATGGGCATGGAGAACTCCTCCCCCCGCAACCCCAGTAAAGGATTAAGTGGAAAATAATGGATGGATGGATAATAAGATGGAAGTACTTTTGTTAATTGCTGTATTTAATTATAGAATGTAAGCCTGTAGAACACTAACGATCGTCACGTTCTTCATACCTAATGAGGTTTAAGGGCCCAACATGAGAAGCAAGGTACATGAAGGGAGGTTTAAGTGGTTTTTTTTTGGGGTAAAGTTTAAATTTAGCAGATGCTTTCATCCAAAGTGAGAAAACATGGTCATTTTTTAAAATAAGTGGTCAGTGAGGTCACATGACATTCTATTGTGGGCTTTACGACACACACACACAGCTTTTTGGATAAAGATGGTTCGTATTATTATTATTCATTCATTATCTCCCGGTTTATCCTCTATTAGGGTCGCGGGGGGGGGGGGTTCCCCATGCCCATCCAGGGGAGAACGTTTCGGACGCTGGGCAGATACACCCAGGACAGGGCGCCAATCTGTCGCTGGGCACACACTCACTCACACACACACACTCTATATGGGGCAATTTGGAGAACTTGACTTGATCCATGTTTTTGGACTGTGGGAAGAGAACCCGGAGGAAACCCACGCAGACACGGGGAGGACATGGAAACTCCACCCAGATGGGGATTCGAACCGGGAATCCCTAGCGCTGAGAGGAGAACATGCCAACCAATAAGCTACCGTGCCACCCATGAGACATCCATCCATTATCTTCTGCTTTATCCTCTATTAGGGTCGCGGGGGGGTTCCCCATGCCCATCCAGGGGAGAACGTCTCGGGCGCTGGGCAGATACACCCAGGACAGGGCGCCAATCCATCGCTGGGCACACACTCTATATGGGGCAATTTGGAGAACTCAATTGACTTCATCCATGTTTTTGGACTGTGGGAGGAAACCGGAGAACCCGGAGGAATCCCACGCGGACACAGGGAGAACATGGAAAATACAGAAGACGTCTCACACAAGAGCGTGTTCAAGTCCCCACAGAGTTCCACTAAAAAAGCACAATAAAACCTGAGATAGAACAGCAGATCCCGTTAACCAGTGACGGGAGAGTCAGTCTGTGTAACGGCCAACACCGAGTCACTGTTACTATGGTAACGCCCACACTGGCATGGCTAAAAGAATCTTCCTAAAGACTCTCAGGATTCACAGCAGAACGTGAGGGTGTTGATTAACACTGAAATGAGACGGAGAACACATCGGCTTACAGTCGGACTGATCTGAGACCTGCTCCTTACTTTATTTTAACTTACATTAACCTTAACATCCATCCATTATCTCCCGCTTCATCCTATATTAGGGTCGCGGGGGGGGGGAGGGGGGGTTCCCCATGCCCATCCAGGGGAGAACGTCTTGGGCGCTGGGCAGATACACCCAGGACAGGGCGCCAATCTATCACTGGGCACACACACACTCTATATGGGGCAATTCGGAGAACTCAATTGACTTGATCCATGTTTTTGGACTGTGGGAGGAAACCGGCGAACCCGGAGGAAACCCACGCAGACACGGGGAGAACATGGAAACTTCACCCAGATGGGGATTGGAATGTCAATCCATCGCTGGGCACACACTCACTCACACACACACACACTCTATATGGGGCAATTTGGAGAACTCAATTGACTTGATCCATTTTTTTGGACTGTGGGAGGAAACCGGAGGAAACCCATGCAGACACGGGGAGGACATGCAAACTCCACCCAGATGGGGATTCCAACCGGGAATCCCTAGCGCTGAGAGAAGAACATGCTAACAACTAAGCCACCCGTTTAAATTATTCTCACCAAAAAAAAGTTTAGAAGCGGTTGTTGATTTTATTTGTATTTAATTGCAAAGTGAATTAATTAAATTAAGCTGTATTAATTAAGGGCGGCACGGTGGCTTAGTGGTTAGCATGTTCTCCTCTCAGCGCTAGGGATTCCCGGTTCGAATCCCCATCTGGGTGGAGTTTCCATGTTCTCCCCGTGTCCGCGTGGGTTTCCTCCGGGTTCTCCGGTTTCCTCCCACATTCCAAAAACATGGATCAAGTTAATTGAGTTCTCCAAATTGCCCCATATAGAGTGTGTCTGTCTGTGTGAGTGAGTGTGTGTCCAGCGATGGATTGGCGCCCTGTCCTGGGTGTATCTGCCCAGCGCCCGAGACGTTCTCCCCTGGATGGGCATGGGGAACCCCACCGCGACCCTAATAGAGGATAAAGCGGGAGATAATGAATGAATGAATGAATGTATTAATTAACTCAGGTCTAAAAATCGCAAGAGAACCGATTGAATGCAAAGCTAGTGAGTCAAGGCCCTGATTCGGAGTCGTTTGGAATTGTTTTGGTTCACTTCAAACGATTCAGTTTGAGTTTGAACTCGCGACAAATCAAAAACAAAGCGGCAGAATAAAGATATTAAAAGATATTTTTCTGTAAGAGACGCAGAATTAACATTAAAATATAAACCTCGTGACCGTTAAAGCTTAAATCAGAACGGTTTGTATAGATCTGTAAGAGATTCAGAGTTAGCAGAGTTCGGTTTGCTCGCGCAGGTGATTCAGAAATAGCTTTAAATGGATTTTAATGAAATGTTAATGAATTAATTTGATTTCCAGACAGAAATGCAGATGAGAATGAGATCAGCTGCCTGTAGAGGCCGGATTTCTGATCCTGGTGAGTCTTTTTTACTCTAATTTATTTACCCTCGAGTCTGATGTGTGTTTATATATAAACTCCTGCATGTGATTAAATATAATTTAATTAATTAGTTTCAGTAAATAATCATCCATCATGTCTGAACCTCATGCTTCCTCTAGTTTAGGGAAGGCTGGTTCCTTTAATTTCACTTGTGCTTGGGTTTAGTGTAGTTTTATTCCTCCACCTCAGTGACACTGCTGGGATAGGACTAATGCACCCACCAAATACCCCTGCTCTGTGGTGGTACTATTGGGGTTCTGAGCATTAGAACAGAGTACACAGTATGTACTGTAGAACACAAACAGATGGACTACAGAATGGAATTGTAGAACTACAAAGTCCATCGTTCCCCCTGCCCATCCCCATCCAGGGGAGAACGTTTCGGGCGCTGGGAAGATACACCCAGGACAGGACGCCAACCTATCGCTGGGTACACACTCACTCACACAAACACACTCTATATGGGGCAATTTGGAGAACTCAATGGACTTGATCCATGTTTTTGGACTGTGGGAGGAAACCGGACAACCCAGAGGAAACCCACACGGACACGGGGAGAACATGGAAACTCCACCCAGATGGAGATTCGAACTGGGAATCCCTAGCGCTGAGAGGAGAACATGCCAACCACTATGCTGCCGTGCCACCCGACATTCATTTACATTCTTTATAATTCTTATTATTTCTTTTGGGGTGTCACGGTGGCTTACTGGTTTGCATGTTCTCCTCTCAGCGCTAGGGATTCCCGGTTCGAATCCCCATCTGGGTGGAGTTTCCATGTTCTCCCCGTGTCTACGTGGGTTTCCTCCGGGTTCTCCGGTTTCCTCCCACAGTCCAAAAACATGGATCAGATCAATTGAATTCTCCAAATTGCCCCATATAGAGTGTGTCTGTGTGAGTGAGTGTGTGTTCAGTGATAGATTGCCACCCTGTCCCGGGTGTATCTGCCCAGCACCCGAGACGTTCTCCCCTGGATGGGTATGGGGAACCCCCCCCCCCCCCCCCCCCCAACCATCATAGAGGATAAAGCGGTAGATAATGAATGTATTATTTCTTCTGTAAAGTGATATATTCCTTCTGCCAGTAAATCTAAAAAATTATGTTAATGATGCCATTTTAATTAAAAATGCATTTTTTTTTTTCATTTCGTGGCTCATGTGATGGAGTGAGAATCCCAACAGCCGAATTAATACTTAAACAGCCTGCTATAGGCGCTACCGTCTCACTCCTGCGGTGTTAAATGAGCTTTCTGTGCACGACTGTAGGCCGGATCGGGGCGGTAAATGGGTAGAGACTCATTTTGAAAAGGGCAAACAGAACAGAATTGCTGAAGTAAACAAAGCAGGAGAGAAAAGCAAAAAGGGGAGAAAAGAAAAATAAACAGAAGCCCACGGCCGACTAGTGACCACGGAACTGGCAGCCGGCGGGCGCCCCGTCGCATCGTCCATATTCGGCTGTCATATACGCTATCAGAGTGGTGGCAATATGTATAAATAAAACACAACATGCGCTTCTCTCCTTCTGTCACCCTCACACTCTCTCCATCCCTCTCTGAACTTAATTTCACACTCGGCTGCTTTCCTCTGACAATCTCGACAAGCTGCTGCCAAAGGCGAGACGGAACGATACAACAACAGCCGTTATTAACGTCTCCGAAGCATCTAAAGTAGGACTCGGCGACAGGGAGAGGGTGAGACAGACAGACAGACAGACAGCCGGAGAGGAAGACTGAGAGATGGGCAAAGAGAGAGAGACAGGGACGTGAGCCGGAGGCAGAGAGAACCGAATGCAATGTTCAGAAAGAGAAAAAGAAAGTCAGAAAATGAGACACTGAGAACCGAGAGAGACACGGTGAGAGAAAGCGAGACGGACAAAGAGAGAGAGACGGAGGACGTGAGCCAGAGGCAGAGAGAACCGAAAGCAACGTTCAGAAAGAGAAAAAGAAAGTCAGAAACTGAGACACTGAGAACCGAGAGAGACACGGTGAGAAAAAAGAGAGACGGACAAAGAGAGACAGACAGACAGCCGGAGAGGAAGACTGAGAGATGGGCAGAGAGAGAGAGACGGAGGACGTGAGCCGGAGGCAGAGAGAACCGAATGCAACGTTCAGAAAGAGAAAAAGAAAGTCAGAAACTGAGACACTGAGAACAGAGAGAGACACGGTGAGAAAAAAGAGAGACGGACAGAGAGACAGATAGACAGCCGGAGAGGAAGACTGAGAGATGGGCAAAGAGAGAGAGAGACGGAGGACGTGAGCCGGAGGCAGAGAGAACCGAATGCAACGTTCAGAAAGAGAAAAAGAAAGTCAGAAACTGAGACACTGAGAACCGAGAGAGACACGGAGAGAAAAAAGAGAGACGGACAAAGAGAGACAGACAGATAGCCGGAGAGGAAGACTGAGAGATGGGCAAAGAGAGAGAGACGGAGGACGTGAGCCGGAGGCAGAGAGAACCGAATGCAACGTTCAGAAAGAGAAAAAGAAATTCAGAAACTGTGACCCTGAGAACCCCGAGAGAGACAGAGAGAAAAAAGAGAGATGGACAAAGTAAGACAAAGAGAGCAGGGCTGAGAGACAGAGGGACAGGAAATGCAATGCAGTCGTAGGCTTGTGGTTAGGTTGCCAGCCTTGCAATCTGAAGATTCCAAGTTTAAGTATCCCAACTTGATGGTTGGGGTCAGAACCCAGAGTTGGCCATGCTACAGCACCCCACTGGACCAATGAGGGTTTAAGGGTCTTGCTCAAGGAACCATAGTGGTGACTTCAGTGGATCTTCATATTCCCACCAAGTGGTCCCACCAGGTACCATGGCTGAGGTTCCCCCTGGCTAAGGCACACTAATTGTCCCCCTGGCGATATACGAGACTGCCAGCCTGGGCTCTGGGCACATGTGTTCACCTCACCGATGGGTCAATGGACCTGGTATTCAAACCCCCAGCCATCAGATTCCTGGTCCCACCAAGTACCATGGCTGAAGTGCCCTTCTGCAGGGCACCAGACCCCAATTGCTCACCAGGCGCTGTATTAATTGTGCGTGTGGTTGACTGCATGGATGGGTTCTAAACCCATAAACGTATTTCCTCATCTCTCCAAATATCAAACAGCATCTACATCTTAATCTCTGGTGCTTCCAGAAGTTCACTGCGGGTGACACCGGGTTCTATGTCTGAAGAAGTCTGAAGTCACAGCACACAGTGTTCTCTGGTGATTTAACTGGAGCTGCATGCAGTGCACGGTTTGGTACGCGGTCATGGACCCGTGGCCGAAAACCAGGTGTGACCGCAGCAGAGGGATGGCTTGCACTCCAGATCCTGTAATATTAAGACAAAGACCCAAAGTCGATGAGGTCAGCGGCCTCGATGGCCTCTAACAAGCACCGTTCAGACTTTGCCCGTCACATGTCAGCTCCTGACAGGGGAGCCTTTTTAATTCGGGCTTCAGCTGATCCATGACCGGTATATATCACATCCCGGCCCGGTGTCAGATGTTTGCTGCCCTTTAGCCGCTGCGATCCCTAACGAGCCGAGCGGGCGTTTGGACCTTGAGCCGCCGGTCTCCTTCGGGTCCTGTGCTGCTCCGTCGCGCCCCTTCGCTGCTGGATGCTGATCTTCGACGCTCAGCCTGAAGCTGCCTGCGTTTAGGAACGCTCTGAGACGAGGAGGATTTTTAGAGTCATTCTGCCAGATCCATCAAAATGGAGCTGAGGAAAGTCTTGCATCATTGATGTCACTGGCTTCTCATGGAGGGAAGTCTGGGCTCGGAGTCGTAGCTCTACTGAAGGAATTTAAGATATTTGTATGTATAAGTATGGAGGATAGGAACCGGAGCACCTGGGATCTGAACCTCCAAGTGGTCCCACCAGGTACCATGGCTGAGGTTCCCCCTGGCCAAGGCACACTGGCGGTATACAAGACTGCCCACCACTCTGGGCACATGTTCTCACCTCACTAGTGTGTGTGTGTGGGTCAATGGACCTGGTGTGCACCGATGGGTCAATGGACCTGATATCCAAACCCCCAGCCTTCAGATTCCCTTCTGCAGGGCACCAGACCCTAATTGCTTCCCAGGCACTGTGCTGCTCCGTCGCGCCCCTTCACTGCTGGGTGCTGTTCTTCGACGCTCAGCCTGTAGCTGCCTGCATTTAGGAACGCTCTGAGACGAGGAGGATTTTTAGAGTCATTCTGCCAGATCCATCAAAATGGAGCTGAGGAAAGTCTTGCATCATTGATGTCACTGGTTTCTCAAGGAGGGAAGTCTGGGCTCGGAGTCGTAGCTCTACTGAAGGAATTTGAGATATTTGTATGTATAAGTATGGAGGATAGGAACCGGAGGACCTGGGATCTGAACCTCCAAGTGGTCCCACCAGGTTCCATGGCTGAGGTTCCCCCTGGCCAAGGCTCCGGATAGGAAGGATAGGAAGCGGAGAAACGCCTTTAACGTTGGTCTCACCGTGTCCATGGAGAGAACGAGGACGGAGGACGGTTACTTTCGCATTCTGACAGAATCTGAAGATCTAGGGCACCATCGTAAAGAGTCCCGATATCTATACTGATCGATCAGGTCGTCGAACCGGCGCCTCGGTTCCGTCACAGATGGATGGTGGCTTTTGAAAGTCTTCGAGATGTGCTGGAGAAGTCCTTACAAAGTGGTTCCACCACCACCACCCCCCCCACCCCCCCGAATCAGGCAAAGCTTTGTGACTACAGTGAAATAGGGGGGGGGGGGGTTCCCCATGCCCATCCAGGGGAGAACTTTTCGGGCGCTGCGCAGATACACCCAGAACAGGGCGCCAATCTATCGCTGGGCACACGCACTCACACAGACACACTCTATATGGGGCAATTTGGAGAACTCAATTGACTTGATCCATGTTTTTGGACTGTGTGAGGAAACCGGAGAACCCGGAGGAAACCCACACGGACACGGGGAGAACATGGAAACTCCACCCAGATGGGGATTCGAACCGGGAATCCCTAGAGCTGAGAGGAGAACGTGCTAACCACTAAGCCACCAATGTATTATTTTTATAAGGGGCGGAACGGTGGTGTCACTCAGCTTTCCCTTGGCGCTCTGACTTTGGCGGTGCAGCTACCTGGACTCAATGCGCTGCTCCATGAGGTTCTCCATTGTTCTCTGAATGGAGAACCCATAGTATAGTGTAGACATTCACTGTACAAACAGCATTCAGTTCTATTCGCGTCTGTGTTGATTCAGCGACCGACGTCTGACCGTTGACGTCTGTAGAGGTTGTTTTCGGTTGGCGGTGCACCTGGGTTCTCCGGCATTTAGCAAAACACCAGAAACGTACCTGAACACACACAATGTTACTATTATTACTATTAATGTGAAAAATAGAACCCTAAATGTCTCTGTCCTTTTAAATGTGTGGTTCATTGCAGTTCTGTATTGGGGAGGGAACACAGTCCTGTTGGTGCACTGAGGTGATGTTCTGGTGGGTTCCGTGGTCTCAGGTGGATCCAGCGCCGTGGAAAGCTCCTCATCAGCCGTGTAATTACTGCAGCGCGGTTCCGGTAGCTAAGATTAACCTCATACTGAACCACGGGGAATAATTTACACTGTAATGGGAGAACCTGTAAAAACCCAGGCTCGTAAAACACGTGAATGCAGCCCTGTAATTACACTGCATCTTAATTACTCAGTGTATTAATCACAAAGGGTCGTTATTTCTTTTTATGGTTTTTATTTTACAACAGTGGATGTTTACAAAGCTGCGTTGAAGCGGACGCATGTGCAAACTCGAGCTGTAGAGAACCGGAGACTACAAAAGAACGAGGACATGAGTTCTAAACCCAGCACAGTGGATGAGGGACGTTAACTTTGGATCGTATGATCTAAAGAACTGAACGAATATAAAGATGGTGGCATGGCGGCGTTGTGGTTAGCAGGTTCTCCTCTCAGCCCTGGTGATCCAGCTTCAAATCCCAATCTGGGTGGATTTTCCATGTTCTCCCCGTGTCCGTGTGGGTTTCCTCTGGGTTCTCCGGTTTCCTCCCACAGTCCAAAAATATGGGTGGAAGGTCGTCTGGATTCTCCAAATTGCCCCATATACTGTAGTGTATGTAAGTGAGAAGGACCCCAGCCCCCTGCCCACCAAAATGGTTAGATGGCTAGGTTCTTGATTCCACACATGAGACCATGGGACTGAACGAAAAAAAATGTAATTCGTTATTAAAGAGGTGTCATGTGGTGTTACTGCAGTTCCTTATACGAACATAAGGGGGCAGTGTGAGTCTTTAGCAGAAAGAGAATTTCATGGCATGGGAAGAGAACTGTGAGACGGATGGAGAACTAAAGAACCCAACCTTCATGTGCGCTCCGGTTTAGTTTAGATCTGAAATGTTTTTAATTCAGTAAACTGACCGTCGGCAGCACGGTGGCTTAGTGGTTTAGCATGTTCTCCTCTCAGCACCTCTTTAGGTAAATTACATAAAAGTATTTCTTCGCTTATTGTAGCTCTCTTTCTATCTGGTTCTTACCCCCCCCGACGTTTTTCTGGGTCCTTAAAAAGTCGCGGAGGGGTTCCCCATGCCCATCCAGGGGAGAGCGTTTCGGGCGCTGGGCAGATAGACCCAGGACAGGGCGCCAATCCATCGCTGGACACACACTCACTCACACAGACACACTCTATATGGGGCAATTTGGAGAACCCAATTGACTTGATCCATGTTTTTGGACTGGGGGAGGAAACTGGAGAACCTGGAGGAAACCCACGCGGACACGCGGAGGACATGGAAACTCCACCCAGATGGGGATTCGAACCGGGAATCCCTAGCGCTGAGAGGAGAACATGCTAAACACTAGGCCATCATGCCACCCACTACAAAAGACCATTATGATAAAACCTCTTTAGGTAAATTACATAAAAGTATTTCTTCGCTTATTGTAGCTCTCTTTCTATCTGGTTCTTACCCCCCCAACGTTTTTCTGGGTCCTTAAAAAGTAGCGGGGGGGGGGGGTTCCCCATGCCCATCCCGGGGAGAACGTTTCGGGCGCTGGGCAGATACACCCAGGACAGGGTGCCAATCCATCGCTGGACACACACTCACACATACAAACACACTCTATATGAGGCAATTTGGAGAACCCAATTGACTTGATCCATGTTTTTGGACTGTGGGAGGAAACCGGAGAACCCGGAGGAAACCCACGCGGACACGGGGAGGACATGGAAACTCCACGCAGATGGGGATCCGAACCGGGAATCCCCAGCGCTGAGAGGAGAACGTTCCAATCCACTAAGCCACCGATTAATTTAGTTGTAATTTAATTAGGGAACGAAGTTTCCAAACTAAAAGTGAGTGGCGTTTATTTGAGCACGTCATCAGACGAGGTTCAAATCTGTTACAAACACAGAGCTCCATCACAGATGTCAGTTTTGATATGTTAACCCGCCCCCCCCATCCCCAACAACCTGCGAATCCCTGCTACAACATCAGTCCCCAGTCAGTAGTGCAGGCAGCCGAACACAGCACAGGTGAGTTATGGGTAAAATCCGATCCCGGCAGCTCATAAAAGCCTAATAAGCAGTAATGATCCGGTAATGAAACCCGTTCTCCCGAGCTCGGCGTATCAGCCTGGTTCTGCGCCACCCCCCCCCCGGCTTCCCTGCATTTATTAATCTGAAGTAAATACCAATTAATATGGAATGAGTATTGAACAGAGCTTCTGGGACGCCGTAACGGAGTCCGGTTATTCATTTGTTTCCTATTACAATCCTAACTGCCCTCAATTATGCCACTGAGTTCTTTCATTTTCCTAATCCGGGGGAAAGTGCCGTGCTGCAGGAAGTCGGCGAGAGCGAAGAGGCCATCGACGAGCGGCTTCGACGTCGGCGCTCATGGATTTCCGGGAAATAAACGAGCTTTATGGAAAACATTCATTATGAGGCGAATTTGCATTTTAATGAGGTGCCTGTCTGTGTTTTATGTGTAATCTGTTGTAATCTGTCAGCAGTTTAGTGCGTCCTGCATCGCGAGGTTCTGCCGTTCGTACGTCTCTTCAGGAACCTTGTCAGCACCGAGCAGAGAAACGCTTGCATTCGAAGGGAATTACATGGGGGGGGGGGCAGTGGTTAATCATGTGGGGTATTTAACAATTAAAAACTATATTTCATTACATTTACATTACATTTGGTCATTTATTGGACGCTTTTATCCAAAGCGACTTGCAATGTGAGCACAGGGTTCATCACAGCGCCCCCTGGAGCAATGAGGGTTAAGGGGTCTTGCTCAAGAACCCACATTGGTAACTTCAGTGGACCTGGGATTTGAACCCCCAACCTTCAGATTGATAGCCCAACACCCAACCACTCAGCTACTACTCCCTTCATATATATATATATACACCCGAGACGTTCTCTCGAGATTATCTCCCGCTTTATCCTCTATTAGGGTCGCGGGGGGGGTTCCCCATGCCCATCCAGGGTAGAACGTCTTGGGCACAGGGCAGATACACCCAGGACAGGGTGCCAATCTATCGCTGGGCACACACTCACTCACACAGACACACTCTACATGGGGCAATTTTGAAAATTCAATTGACTTGATCCATGTTTTTGGACTGTGGGAGGAAACCGGAGAACCCGGAGGAAACCCACGCGGACACGGGGAGAACATGGAAACTCCACCCAGATGGGGATTCGAACCGGGAATCCCTAGTGCCGAGAGGAGAACATGCCAACCACTAAGCGAATATATATATATATATATATATATATATATATAGACACTTATATAGCTCATTGCTATATAAGTCCATTGAGAGCGTCCTGCAGGACTGCCAGTCCAATAGAAATCCAGGTTCTAGTCTTCGTCGTATCCGCAGTGTTTCAGCAGAACCATGGATAATCACACACACTCACACAGTCAACTCTCAGCGCTGGGGATCCAGGTTCGAATCCCGGTCTGGATGAAGTTGCCATGTTCTCACCATATCCATATGGCTTTTCTCCGGTCCTCTGGTTTCCTCCATAGTCCAAAAGACATGGATTGAAATGAAATGAAATGGCTGCCCTATAGTGTAAATTGCCCCTATAGTGTGTGTGTGTGTGCGTGTTGTGTGTGTGAGTCAGAATGTCGTCAACAAAAGATTGGCACTCTGGGCGGAAAATCCATGGGGAACCCAGCCATGTGACCCGACTAGAGGATAAAGTGGAAGATAATAAGATGAGATGAGATGTACATGGATCAAGTCAATTGAGTTCTCCAAATTGCCCCATATAGAGTGTGTCTGTGTGAGTGAGTGTGTGCCCAGCGATGGTTTGGCGCCCTGTCCTGGGTGTATCTGCCCAGCACCTGAAACGTTCTCCACTGGATGGGCATGGGGAACCCCCCCCCCCCCGCAACCCTAATAGAGGATAAAGCGGAAGATAATAAGATGAGATGAGATGTACATGGATCAAGTCAATTGAATTCTCCAAATTGCCCCATATGGAGTGTGTTTGTGTGAGTGAGTGTGTGCCCAGCGATGGATTGGCGCCCAGTCCTGGGTCTATCTGCCCAGCACCCGAAATGTTCTCCCCTGGATGGGCATGGGGCTGTCCTACACTGCTGATGCTGCCCTCCTGCTCAAGGAAGACGAGTCCCCCACTGAGCCTCGGTCCTCACAAGGCGTCTTCCTTAAGTCCTTAAGATAACGACATCACAGGGAGTTTTGTCTTGCCGCCGTCGCTTCGGCTTGCTCTTTGGCGGTTTAAGGGCTTCTACCTCCGTAACTGATTTACATTTTTAAAGAAGGCGAAGCTCACAGTGGGAACGTTGGATGACTGATTCCGCGGCGTGATGTGGAATCGTTACGGAGAGCGGCGGCGGCTTTCGACGGCACGTTTCATTGTTTCATCCCCAAAAAAACGCTAAACCATCATTTTTATTTCCCCGGAGGTTCCGGGGTGTTTTAAAAGGCTGCCGCTGGATGCGTTAAACAGTAAATTTGCGGTAGCCTCATTTGGCGGAGTCACGCGGAGTGAGCGAGTTATATCAGTTTGATATGTGGGCTAATGACAGATCATTTCATAAATATGTCTAAAGCACATTAGTCACTGCAGCAGCGCTGGTAGGTTGCCAGATCATTACAGCACACTGCTATTAAGGACACAGGCAGCGTGGGTAATTGATTTTCCACTGCAGTGATGAAAATAAAGGCAACACACCAGTGCAGCTGCAAACGAGATGGTAAAGATTTATCTGTTTTCGGCTCTTCTTCGCTTCTCCTCATTTTTCGCCTTTCCGGCGCTTCCTATCCAGCCGTGAACTCCCGTCCGGCCGCCGGGGCTCGCCATCTGTCTTCGGCCTCGTCGTCCATTCATCATCCCTCCGCCGTCTGTTTATCGGCCCATCCGTCCGGCCGTCCGTTAAATGATGCGGTTATTAATGAAGATTCGGTTTTCGAAATCGGTTCATCCGATGCAGCATTCGATTCCTCAGACTCGTCCATCCAGCTGCCGTGCGGGTTCCGTTTTCACTCGTTTGTCAGATCCATCCATCCTTTATCTTCCGCTTTATCCTATATTAGGGTCGCTGGGGGGTTCCCCATGCCCATAGGGGGGGAACATTTCGGGCGCTGGGCAGATACACCCAGGACAGGGCGCCAATCCATCACTGGGCACACACTCACTCACACAGACACACTCTATATGGGGCAATTTGGAGAACTCAATTGACTCGATCCATGTTTTTGGACTGTGGGAGGAAACCGGAGAACCCGGAGGAAACCCACGCGGACACGGGGAGGACATGGAAACTCCACCCAGATGGGGATTTGAACCGGGAATCCCTAGCACTGAGAGGAGAACATGCTAAACACTAGGCCATCATGCCACCCACTACAAAAGACCATTATGATAAAACCTCTTTAGGTAAATGACATAAAAGTATTTCTTCGCTTATTGCAGCTCTCGTTCTATCTGGTTCTTACCCCCCCCCGACGTTTTTTTGGGTCCTTAAAAAGTCACTCACTCACACAGACACACTCTATATGGGGCAATTTGGAGAACCCAGTTGACTTGATCCATGTTTTTGGACTGTGGGAGGAAACCGGAGAACCCGGAGGAAACCAACACGGACACGGGGAGGACATGGAAGCTCCACCCAGATCGGGATTGGAACCGGGAATCCCTAGCGCTGAGAGGAGAACATGCCAACCACTCCCAAGTGAAATGAACGAGGTTCCGTCGGTTCACTTTGTTTTTTTTTAGATTTTTTTTAGATCAGTCTTCAGTCTGAACAGTTGTCACTTCTCATGAGCTGCAACTGTGTCGTCCCTTTAAGGCGTCACCAGCACGCCGTTCCTTTAGAACACAAGAACACATGACATTTGTGGTGATAATAGTCTGCTGCACTTTTGGGAGGGTAATCCCCCCCCCCTTCCCCCCTCCCCCCACCTGTGCTCTGTCATTATAACAGCGTTCCTTTAGGGCATTAAGATGCAAACCGTCATCGTTTCAGGCAATAGAGACTAACGGGAATACGATTGCGTGGTTAAGCCCTTCACGCTAAACGCCGTTTTAAACCGTTTGTTCTGTTTTTTTGTTTTTTTTATTATTTTTTTTTATTTCCCAAATCCTGACTGGCACATCCAGCCAAGCCGGAGTCCTTAAAACCTTTAAAACTCCACCAGTGTTAACCAGCACCACCAGGCCCTCCCGCTCTCGGTTCTCCTTCAGAACGTTCCGGCGTGTGCGCGGTGTGACGAATGAGGTGTTGATCTGTAATGGTTCTCACCTAAAGCCGCCATCGCACCACCACGCATGGCGCGGCGTGAGCGCTTCCTTTTTAAACGCGCTCCCTTGTTTGGTCTCCCCCGGCCGAGTCCCGATAGAATGACGCAAAGCGACGAAAGCGTGCTCCCGAATTACCTCGCCGTCGTCGTAATGCCCCCCGAAAGCAGAAGAGCTCGCACCCAGGAATAGAACAGCACTTCCAACAAGGCAATAAACTGAAACAAATGACTGTTTGGTGCAGCGGAACTTTTTAAGGACCCAGAAGAACGTCGGGGGGGGGGAGGGTGGAAGAGCCAGATAGAACAAGAGCTGCAATAAGAGAAGAAATACTTTTATGTAATTTACCTAAAGAGGTTTTATCATGACGGTCTTTTGTAGCGGGCGGCATGATGGCTTAGTGGTTTAGCATGTTCTCCTCTCAGTGCTAATCTTAATCTGGGTGGAGTTTCCATGTTCTCCCCGTGTCCGCGTGGGTTTCCTCCGGGTTCTCCGGTTTCCTCCCACAGTCCAAAAACATGGATCAAGTCAATTGAGTTCTCCAAACTACCCCATGTAGACTGTGCCTGTTTGGGTGAGTGTGTGCCCAGCGATGGATTGGCGCCCTCTCCTGGGTGTATCTGCCCAGCGCCCGAGACGTTCTCCCCTGGATGGGCATGGGGAACCCCCCCCCCCCCCCAAATAGAGGATAAAGCGAAAGATAATGGGTGGATGGGTTTTATCATGATGGTCTTTTGTAGTGGGTGGCATGATGGCTTAGTGGCTTAGCATGTTCTCCTCTCAGTTCTTGGGATTCCCAGTTCGAATCCCCATCTGGGTGGAGTTTCCATGTTCCCCCCGTGTCCGCGTGGGTTTCCTCCGGGTTCTCCGGTTTCCTCCCACAGTCCAAAAACATGGATCAAGTCAATTGATTTCTCTAAATTGCCCCATATAGAGTGTGTCTGTGTGAGTGAGTGTGTGTCCAGCAATGGATTGGCGCCCTGTCCTGGGTGTATCTGCCCAGCGCCCGAAAGGTTCTCCCCTGGATGGGCATGGGGAACCCCCCCCCCCGCGACCCTAATAGAGGATAAAGGTAGATAATGGATGGATGGGTTTTATCATTATGGTCTTTTGTAGTGGGCGGCACGGTGGCTTAGTGGTTGGCATGTTCTCCTCTCAGTTCTTGGGATTCCTGGTTCAAATCCCCATCTGGGTGGAGTTTCCATGTTCTCCGTGTCCAAATGGTTTCAAAAACATGGATCAAGGTCAATCGAATTCCCCAAATTGCCCCATATAGAGTGTGTCTGTGTGTGTGAGTGTGTGCCCTGTGATAGATTGGCACCCTCTCCTGGATGTATCTGCCCAGCGCCCGAAACGTTCTCCTCTGGATGGGCATGGGGAACCCTCCCACGACCCTAGTAGAGGATAAAGTGGAAGATAATGGATGGATGGATGAAGGGGCAATTTAATGTGGCCAATTCACCTTGAGTCCATGTTTTTGGACTGTGGGAGGAAACTGGCGAACCTGGATCCCCAGCACTGAGAGGAGAACTGGGCATATACACCCAGGACAAGGCGCCAATCTATCACTAGACACACACTCACTCACACAGCCACACCCACACTATATAGGGGCAATTTAGAGCAGTGAGTACACTCATACTGAGCAGCCGAGGAGGACATGGGCTCCCCCCAGTGCCTGGGCATGACTGGTGCACGTCCCAGCAAATGAAAGCTTTAGAAGAGTGTATCAAGGCCTTAAGTAATTCATTTAATAATAATCCAACATGTAGTTCGTATTCATAGCCGAGGAGTGTTGCCCTTTAGGCAAGACATCCCGAGTGACATATACCCTCACTGGACACTTTATTCGTTTAACCTTCTTTTTTTATAACAATAGTTCAAGTTGTTAATTTTACGTACAGTATAGAGGATCAAAATTTACAGACTGTAGGTTCGGTTCCTCGTAACTGGGTTCTTTAAATCAAGGCCACACAGTTGCAGTGATGCTGATGTGTCAGTGTGATAGAGGTTGTTGATCATAATGATGGTGTGATGGCGGCGGTGTTGGTTATACATTTGCAAATGGGATACGTTTTGTTCATTGGATGGTAACAAGAAGGTAACGGTAGGTAACTGACTCTCATGCGTTGTGCTTTGGTAATTAGAGGCTAACAAGGAGGTAACAAGGTGGTAATTGACTCACCTGCATCATGTTTTGTTAATTGGATGGTAACAAGGAGGTAACTGACTCTCATGTTTTGTGTTTTGGTAATTGGAAGGTAACAAGGAGGTAACAAGAGGTTATTAACTCGCATGTTTTGTGTTTTGGTAATTGGAGGGTAACAAGGAGGTGACAAGAGAGGTTATTGACAAACCTGCTCTGTATTTTGAAATTTGTAAGATAACAAGGAGGTAATAAGAGCGGTAATTAACTCATCTGCTTCATGTTTTGGTAATGGGATGGTAACAAGGAGGTAACTGACTCTCTTGTTTTGTGTTTTGGTAATTGGAGGGTAACAAGGAGGTAACTAGAGCGGTTATTAACTCACCTGCTTCATGTTTTGGTATTTGGATGGTAACAAGGAGGTAACAAGAGAGGTTATTAACTCACATGTTTTGTGATTTTTAAATTTGTAAGATAACAAGGAGGTAACAAGAGAGGTTGGTGACAAACCTTCTTTGTATTTTGAAATTTGTAAGGTAACAAGGAGGTAATAAGAGAGGTAATTAACTCACCTGCTTCATGTTTCGGTAATGGGATGGTAACAAGGTGGTAACAAGAGAGGTTATTGACAAACCTGCTCTGTATTTTGATATTTGTAAGATAACAAGGAGGTAATAAGAGCGGTAATTATCTCATCTGCTTCATGTTTTGGTAATGGGATGGTAACAAGGAGGTAACTGACTCTCTTGTTTTGTGTTTTGATAATTGGAGGGTAACAAGGAGGTAACTAGAGAGGTTATTAACTCACCTGCTTCATGTTTTGGTATTTGGATGGTAACAAGGAGGTAACAAGAGAGGTTATTAACTCACATGTTTTGTGATTTTTAAATTTGTAAGATAACAAGGAGGTAACAAGAGAGGTTGGTGACAAACCTTCTTTGTATTTTGAAATTTGTAAGGTAACAAGGAGGTAATAAGAGAGGTAATTAACTCACCTGCTTCATGTTTCGGTAATGGGATGGTAACAAGGTGGTAACAAGGAAGGTTATTGACTTACCTGCCATGTGTTTTGTGAATTTGAAAGTAACAAGGAGGTAACAATTAACTTCATTAATTAACCCAAGATTATTAACAAGTACTTCCTGTCTGCTGTCCCTCCCCTCTCCGTCAGATTCTCCTGTTTGTAAATTTGTTTTGCTCAAAGTCTCCTGCATCTTATAAATAAGTTTTTTTTTTTTAATGTAATTGTGTTTTCTGACGTTAATTTGTTTTGTGCTTTTCCTCCACCGTATTAAATCAACGAGGAGTCTGTGTATTTTCCTTCATACCCAACAAACCGACTCATGATGCAAATTGTTCATTATGTTGGCTTCTCAAATTCATAACTTATTTATGGACGTTCTTTGGATTGAATCCTGATTCTGTTTTCGTTCAGCTCTGATTTCACCTCGTGTTCTTCGTACCATACGCCGCGCTTTAAACATATTCCTCTTGTGCACTTCAGGACTGAACGGATGAGGTAGCTCGTATTGATGCAGTATTATGTTCCAGCCAATCCGGGTGTCCTTGACCTTCCCGCCGGAGGTTTGAAGGGAATCGGCTTGCAGATCGATAACGGGCAAGCTTTCAGCACCTCAGATTTTAGGAAAAGCATTTGGGTGTAGCTTTAACCTGGACTCAGTGTTTAATACAGAGGAGCTTCGACGCCTGGCCCAAAAAAGATTCTGCGCACCCGAATATTTTGTTAGATCACCTTGAACTTTGATTATGGTGCACATTCCACCGCGTTCTACTGCAGCACAGCTTTTATGTGAGGCGAGGTCCTCACAGGGGAATGTTAATGTTCTGTCATCGCACCCGCCGCCTTCCTTCACAGATTCAACGGGATTCTATTATCAGAACTGGATCAGAAGAGTCACTGCGCTCACCTGCTATTGTGTTTAATCTTTAAATCTGTTACCACCTTGTTACCTTCCAATTAACTGAACAAACAGCAGGTGAGTCAGTTACCTCCCTTGTTACCTCCTTGTTACCTCTCTTGTTACCTCCTTGTTACCTTTCAATTTACAGAACAAACAGCATGTGAGTCAGTTACTGCCATTGTTACCTCCTTGTTACCTCCTTGTTACTGCCCTATTAACAAAATACACAGCAGGTGAGTCAGCTACTTCCCTTGTTACCTCACAATTAACAAAATACACAGCAGGGGAGTCAGTTACCTCCCTTGTTACCTCCTTGGTACCTCCTTGTTACCTCCCAATTTACAGAACAAACAGCAGGTGAGTCAGTTACTTCCATTGTTACCTCCTTGTTACTGCCCTTATTAACAAAATACAGAGCAGGTGAGTCAGTTACCTCCCTTGTTACCTCCCTTGTTACCTCCTTGTTACCTTCCTTGTTACCTCCCTTGTTACCTCCGTTGTTGCCTCCCAGTTTACAGAACAAACAGCAGTTAAGTGAGTTACTTCCCTCGTTACCTCCTTGTTACCTCCCTTGTTACCTCCCAATTAACAGAACAAACAGTAGGTGAGTCAGTTACTTCCCTTGTTACCTCCTTGTTACCTCCCAATTAACAAAATACACAGCAGGGGAGTCAGTTACCTCCTTGTTACCTCCTTGTTACCTCCCAATTAACAGAACAAACAGCAGGTGAGTCAGTTACTTCCCTTGTTACCTCCCAATTAACAAAAGGGGAGTCAGTTACCTCCTTGTTACCTCCTTGTTACCTCCTTGTTGTTTATTGTGAACTACGTTCTGTAATTATAGAACCACACAGTGCATGTATGGTAGGTGGAGCTGATAAAATGGAGACTGAGTGTAGAACCACAGGGGGTGGTCCGAATGAAGTGGCCAGTAATTGCAGAACCCTATCTAGAACAATCACACAGTGCGATGGATCCTAAACCTCTTTCAGGCTGAAGTCACCGAGTGGAACACGGACGCAGCCGTGTAGTGGAGCGTTTCTCAGAACCGTAATGACGCGTCGGTTAAATGCAGATCCTCCAGCCTCGGCGCACGCGTCTGTTTTTCCGGCCTGCCTGGCATTTGCATGAAATTGCCCGAATGTGTTTACAATCTTGTTAAAGGAGACAAGGACGAGTCACCTTGCCCGAATAGCACAGAAATCTGGCTGCAATACTTTCATCTCCTAGGAGACGTGGGAACGTGTATAGAGAACGCGAAACGCCCTTCTGAAAGATGTAAACGCATTACGTTTGACTATTTCACGCCTCCAGAAATAGCGCAGGATTTGCACCGCGCTTAATGCGAGTGCTGTTTGGAATATCCAGAGGGGCTGCGCAGGTGACAGGTGTGTTTGCAGGAATATTAGGAGCGCGATGGCGGGTGACAGTCCTCCCACCTCCCGGTTTTAAGTTTAATCCTTAAGGCACATGATCAGCACCGGCACCGAGGTGCGACTGCCGTGGAACGCTCTGAGATTCCGGTTTAATTTAGCCTGATGTTCTTTAACGTAAAAAAAATAAAACCAAAAATCTCATAAGACCGCCTCACATGGCAGGACAAGGATCTGCGCTAAACAACCCCATGAAGGGTTATCTACAAAAGGGTCTGTTAGTGTAGCTACAGAACCTGTTTGGACACGCCCCCTATTTGTTCCATGCCCATCCAGGGGGGAACGTAAATTTGTTACAGGAGACGCATGCTGGTAAAATTAGGGTATGACGAAAACCCATGTGAGACGTCCATCCATCCATCCATCCATCATCTTCAGCTTTATCCTCCACTAGGGTCACGGGGGGGAAGGGGGGGTTCCCCATGCCCATCCAGGGGAGAACGTTTCGGGCGCTGGGCAGATACACCCAGGACAGGGCGCCAATCTATCACTGGGCACACACTCACAAACACAGACACACTCTATATGGGGCAATTGTTAGTCCCCTGTTGGTTCTCTGTTGGTCAGGAGCATCACAGAACAGGTATCATTTGGGTGGTGGATTGTTTATGGTCAGTTCTGCAGTGACACTGATGTGGTGAGGGGGGTTCTAGTAGCATTTAAACACCTCAGTGACACTGCTGGGATAGGAATAATGCACCCACCAAATAACCCCTGCTCTGTGGTGGTACTATTGGGGTTCTGAGCATTAGAACAGATTACACAGTATGTACTGTGATGAGGTGGTGGTACTATTCATGGGGACACTGATCTGTGGTGAGCAAGTTGTAGAACACCTCAGTGACTCACTGCTGTCTGCTGGAATTACCCACAGAATGTACTATTGGGGTTCTGAGCATTAGAACAGATTACACAGTATGTACTGTAGAACACAAACAGATGGACTACAGAATGTGATTGTAGAACTACAAAGTCCATCTTTAGAGGACGTGGAACTGAGAACATGGAGGACGTGTGGTATCGTCTGTCTGTATGTGTGCAAGTTCAGTATGCTTCTCTCATCACATACATTATTTCTAACTCTGCTGTCGGGATTCTCAAACATGTTTCTATTTTTAAACCTAGGTCTCCATCAAGGGCAACATGGTGACTTAGTGGTTGGCATGTTCTCCTCTCAGCACTAGGGATTCCCGGTTCCAATCCCCATCTGGGTGGAGTTTCCATGTTCTCCCCGTGTCCGTGTGGGTTTCCTCTGGGTTCTCCGGTTTCCTCCCACAGTCCAAAAACATGGATCAAGTCAATTGAGTTCTCCAAATTGCCCCATATAGAATGTGTGTGTGTGAGTGAGTGTGTAGATTGGCGTCCTGTCCTGGGTGTATCTGCCCAGCGCCCGAGACGTTCTCCCCTGGATGAGCATGGGGAACCCCACCGCGACCCTAATATAGGATAAAGCGGAAGATAATGGATGAATGTCTCATGGGCGGCAAGGTGGCTTAGTGGTTTGGCATGTTCTCCTCTCAGCGTTAGGGATTCCCGGTTCAAATCCCAATCTGGGTGGAGTTTCCATGTTCTCCCCGTGTCCGCGTGGGTTTCCTCCGGGTTCTCCGGTTTCCTCCCACAGTCCAAAAAACAGGGATCAAGTCAATTGAGTTCTCCAAATTGCCCCATATAGAGTGTGTCTGTGTGAGTGAGTGTGTAGATTGGCGTCCTGTCCTGGGTGTATCTGCCCAGCGCCCGAAACGTTCTCCCCTGGATGGACATGGGGAACCCCACCGCGACCCTAATAGAGGATAAAGCGGAAGATGATGGATGAATGTCTCATGGGCGGCAAGGTGGCTTAGTGGTTTGGCATGTTCTCCTCTCAGCGTTAGGGATTCCCGGTTTGATTCCCCATCTGGGTGGAGTTTCCATGTTCTCCCCGTGTCCACATGGGTTTCCTCTGGGTTCTCCGGTTTCCTCCCACAGTCCAAAAAACATGGATCAAGGTCAATTGATTTCTCCAAATTGCCCCATATAGAGTGTGTATGTGTGAGTGAGTGTGTGTCCAGTGATAGATTGGCCTCCTCACCCTGACGTGTGTGTTTTAATGAATCTCCTTCGCCTCGCCGGTGGTTGAATATTTAAACGAACCTCGCCGGAGCCGTTGTTGTTAACCCCCCGGTGAGGACTAATACTTTGGAGGCGCAGCTTAAATTAATGGCCTGCAGCAGCTACAAATGCTTTTTAACAGACTTCCTCTGCCCCCATGTTCCGAGCATCCCCCGGGCAGTACTGAAGCATGTGTAAGGCCCCCAGGCCACTCACCCCGGCCGGGGCAGTACATCAGAATGCATTATATACTGTATGATGATATCATTCATTACTGTGCAGATTTTACACCCTAAAGCAGCTTATATTTAAAATATAGATTTTATTATGTTTATTTGATTGGCTTAGTGGTTTGGCATGTTCTCCTCTCAGCACTAGGGATTCCCGGTTCGAATCCCCATCTGGGTGGAGTTTCCATGTTCTCCCGTGTGGGTTTACTCCGGGTTCTCCGGTTTCCTCCCACAGACCAAAAACAAGGATCAAGTCAATTGAATTCTCCAAATTGCCCCATATAGAGTGTGTCTGTGTGAGTGAGTGTGTGCCCAGTGATAGATTGGTGTCCTGTCCTGGGTCTATCTGCCCAGCGCCCGAGACGTTCTCCCCTGGGTGGGCATGGGGAACCCCCCCGCGACCCTAATAGAGGATAAAGCGGAAGATAATGGATGGATGTCTCATGGGCGTCACGGTGGCTTAGTGGTTGGCATGTTCTCCTCTTAGTGTTAGGGATTCCCGGTTCGAATCCCAATCTGGGTGGAGTTTCCATGTTCTCCCCGTGTCCACGTGGGTTTCCTCCGGGTTCTCCGGTTTCCTCCCAGAGTCCAAAAACAAGGATTGAACAATTGAATTCTCCAAATTGCCCCATATAGAGTGTGTCTGTGTGAGTGAGTGTGTGCTCAGTGATAGATTGGCGTCCTGTCCTGGGTGTATCTGCCCAGCGCCCGAAACGTTCTCCCCTGGATGGGCATGGGGACCACCCCTAGTGGAGGATAAAGCTGAAGATAATGGATGGATGGATGATCTCTGTCTCACGTGGGTTTCGTCATACCCTCGTTTTATTTATTTAATTTATGTTCTCATAAGTTTGTATGAGGATCTGAGTTCTGCGGTGATTGATTGACAGAATTCATAAAAACATCTACGTTTTCCGCTTGAACTCTGGGTTTCAGATGAAGCCCCCCCGTCTCAATGTCCCTCCCATCTTTCTCCGATGTCCTTGTCTGCTCAGGAAGCCAGACTCGCCAAAAGCAAAGTCCAATACAAATTAGATTTATCCCTCAAGTTTTGCGTCGGACACTTTGAGAAGCGACTCTGGTTTCCATGTCGGGGGAGGAATCGCTGACCGTGATTTCATTTGTCTAAGTAGATAAATCATCGGTATTGAGCTCGTCTCTCTCGCCGTGTCACTCTCATTTAATTTGCCACTCGAGGGAGGAAGTGGCGGAGTGGAAAGCTCTGAAGGTTACGCCAGTCCTGAATCTTAATCAGCGCCGTCCCATCACTCTGGCTGCTCCCTGCTTTCACCTTTAACGTTTTTGACTTTAAACTTCTGTTTGCTCGCCGTCAGCATGGGAATGACGCAAAGAAGTTACGCTCAACTTTGTAAACTCGACACTTTGGGACTCTCGGAGGGGGGGGGGGGGGTCTCCCGTGCCACGAAAAAAGTGGCTTTAAATGGTGTTAACGCCGCGCCTCGGACATGGCGATCGTCCAGGCCGCACAGGGACGGGGGAGTAGGTGGCAAAAATTGGAGGGCGTGCTTTTTGAAATGATCCCGATGTTGCTGACGGATGGTGGCGGCGCCATTTAACATGCGCAATTACCCGGGCAACGTTTCAGAAGCGTTCGGTGCTGGACGCCGAGCAAACCCCCCGTTTCGCTGAATTGCTTTTGTTCGACACCGTGACTTTTTGAATGATACTGCGGAGCCAAAAGCCCGTGGTAAGCATTGTGATCGCACAGTGGTACACTGTGACCTCCAACGGGAGCCAGACGTTCCTCACACTGCACTCATCCGAGGGTTGTTACCCAGCTCTCATAAACCGGGGTCCTGCTGTACGTTCGTACCAAGTTCCACGGACCGGGTGGACCGTCATTCTGGAACTGAGTAATGGCCTTCATCTCTATATCTTCCCCTCAGTCCTCTACTAGGGTATTGGGGGCGGGGGGGGGGGGGGTTGGTTCCCCATGCCAATGCAGGGGACAATGTGTAAAGGGTGCTGGGAAGACAGGGTGCCAATCCATCACTGGGCACTCAATTACTTCCACAGATAGACTCACATACACTATATAGGGGCAATTTGGATTTGAATCCGCCTCGAATCCATGGTTTTGGACTGGGGGTGGAAACCGGAGAACCCGGAGAAAGTGCACACGGACTCGCTGTGTACGCTGGGTTTGCTCCAGGTTCTCCGGTGTCCTCCCATAGTCCAAAAACATGGTTCAAGGTACATTGAATGCTCCAAATTGCCCCATATAGAGTGTGTTTGTGTGACTACAAACATATATGGAGGGGGGGGGGTTGGTTCCCCATGCCAATGCAGGGGACAATGTGTAAAGGGTGCCGGGAAGACAGGGTGCCAATCCATCACTGGGCACTCAATTACTTCCACAGATAGACTCACATACACTATATAGGGGCAATTTGGATTTGAATCCGCCTCGAATCCATGGTTTTGGACTGGGGGTGGAAACCGGAGAACCCGGAGAAAGTGCACACGGACTAGCTGTTTACGCTGGGTTTGCTCCAGGTTCTCCGGTTTCCTCCTACAATCCAAAAACATGGTTCAAGGTACATTAAATGCTCCAAATTGCCCCATATAGAGTGTGTTTGTGTGACTACAAACACACTCTATATGGGGGGGGGGGTTGGTTCCCCATGCCAATGCAGGGGACAATGTGTAAAGGGTGCTGGGAAGACAGGGTGCCAATCCATCACTGGGCACTCAATTACCTCCACAGATAGACTCACATACACTATATAGGGGCAATTTGGATTTGAATCCGCCTTGAATCCATGTTTTTGGACTGGGGGTGGAAACCGGAGAACCCGGAGAAAGTGCACACGGACTCGCTGTGTACGCTGGGTTTGCTCCAGGTTCTCCAGTTTCCTCCCACAATCCAAAAACATGGTTCAAGGTACATTGAATGCTCCAAATTGCCCCATATAGAGTGTGTTTGTGTGACTACAAACACACTCTATATGGGGGGGGGGGTTGGTTCCCCATGCCAATGCAGGGGACAATGTGTAAAGGGTGCTGGGAAGACAGGGTGCCAATCCATCACTGGGCACTCAATTACCTCCACAGATAGACTCACATACACTATATAGGGGCAATTTGGATTTGAATCCGCCTTGAATCCATGTTTTTGGACTGGGGGTGGAAACCGGAGAACCCGGAGAAAGTGCACACGGACTCGCTGTGTACGCTGGGTTTGCTCCAGGTTCTCCAGTTTCCTCCCACAATCCAAAAACATGGTTCAAGGTACATTGAATGCTCCAAATTGCCCCATATAGAGTGTGTTTGTGTGACTATGTGAGTGAGTGTGTGCCCTAGGGGTGTCTTCAACTAAGGATTTTCAAAGTCGAATCTGATTCGTCAGATTTTCCCTACAGTCGACTGATAGTCGAATCAGTAAAAATTTCACCACAAGATGGCGCTATAAGCCTGGTTTTTACAAAAGATTTTTTTTAATATATTTTACTTGTTTTTCTAACAAAAGAAAACCTTTTTTTTTTCTTCTTCTAGAAATTAGGATGATTTTATTTGTCAAAAGGCTATATATATATATATATATATATATAACGAAAACAAAGACATTTCATGTAAAAACTAATGCTTAGCAGCAGCCATGGGCGCCCCCATGTGGTCAAAATGGTACATTCGACTATGAGGTTCATAGTCGACTACGGTTTTCCGAATCGAATCGTCGAATCAGCGAATATTGCAGCTCACCCCTAGTGTGCCCAGAGATAGATTGGCGTCCTGTCCTGGGTGTATCTGCCCAGCGCCCAAAACGTTCTCCCCTGGATGGGCATGGGGAACCCTCCCCCCCCAATAGAGGATGAAGCGGGAGATAATGGATGGATGGATTTTTTTAGCTGATATTGCACGTTTGCCAAACAGCTGATGGTGTGAGTTTGGTGTATCAGCGTGTAGCGCAAACCCCCTAATTAATTTATATCCATCAAATCTTACAAACCTGATCACCGATTGGCTGAGAGAGACATAAATAATTAGCCAGTTACCGATTATGCGTTTAAGGCAACAATATTCCTAATGAGACGATAAAACCTCCAGCAGATATATTCGGGAGGACGGTGACGTTAGCGATTCGGGTCCGGTTCAGACGGAGCTGGACGCCGGACGCCGCCGGCTCGTCTCCTCCTCATTGACAAATGGTACATGTCGTCCACGTCGAGGGCTGACACAATGACAAATCTGTCCTGCGGTATTGGCTTGTTCATCCATACACACCCCCGAGGCTATTGGCATTTGCCACTCACACATACAGCCCCTAAACCCCCTGCTGCTGATTAGGCAAATACAATCCCTCTCAAGTAATTAATGCTCCGAGCTGAGCAGCTTCTCCAGGGAAACTCGCTCTTCCGACCAATCAGGGACGAGGACGGGAGAGGAACCTGAGGTTCAGGGAGGATAAGCAATCCCCAGAGATAAAGCAGCCAATCGGACGCTGGCGCACAGCGTGGTCGAGACCTAGAATTATTGTAATTTAAGTTGTAGCAAGCGTGAATAAGGCTGGTTTAATATCCAGAGCGGGAAGGGGGGGGGGTGGTGGTGAGGGGGGGGGGGGGCATTATCAAAACATGTGACCAGAAGATTAAATGTTATTGTTTTATTAGAATTCATTCCATCCATCATCTTCTGCTTTATCTAGGGTCACGGGGGGAGGGGGGGTGCGTTTCGGGGAGAACGTTTCGGGTGCTGGGCAAATACACCCAGGACAGGACGCCAATCTATCTCTGGGCACACACTCACTCACATAGTCTCACAAACACACTCTATATGGGGCAATTTGGAGCATTCAATGTACCTTGAACCATGTTTTTGAACTGTGGGAGGAAACCGGAGAACCTGGAGCAAACCCAATCTATCGCTGGACACACACTCACTCACACAGACACACTCTATATGGGGCAATTTGGAGAGTTGATCCATGTTTTTGGACTGTGGGAGGAAACCGGAGAACCCGGAGGAAACCCACGCGGACATGGGGAGAACATGGAAACTCCACCCAGATGGGGATTCGAACCGGGAATCCCTAGTGCTGAGAGAACATGCCAAACCACTAAGCCTGTATATATATATATATATATATATATATATATATATATATTATCTTCCAATTTATTCTCTACTATGGTAACGTGTGTGTGTGTTTGTATGGGGGGTTCCCCATGCCCATCCAGGGGAGAACGTTTCGGGCGCTGGGTAGATACACCCAGAACAGGACGCCAATCTATCGCTGGACACACACTAACTCACAGACACGCACGCATACACACTCTATATGGGGCAATTTGGAGAACTCAATTGACTCGTTCCATGTTTTTGGACTGCTGTCAATTGCCCCTATTTAAATTGACCCTATGTAGTGTGTGTCTGTGTAAGTGAGTGAGAGTGCCCTGCGATGGATTGGCACCCTGTCCTGCACCCCAAACGTTCTCCCTGGATGTGCATGGGGAACCCCCACCCCCCCACCCCCGGACCTTAGTAGAGGATTAAACAAGATAATTTAATAAAATAATTTAGAATTTTTAATGTAAAGAGAGTCACTTCAGACTATAAATAATAATAATAATAATAATAATAATAATAATAATAATTATAATTAACACAGGAATTATTATTATTTCAATAAAAATAAAACAATAATAATAAAACTTATATAATAATAAAAACACAGTGAATAAAAGTGTAATATTTCATATTTGTAGGAAAAGGAAAAAATATCACCAGACTGGAGGATTAAATGTCTTATACTTTTATTTCCCGGCAAAAGAATAATATTTTTTCGGCTCGCAGCCGAGGGGTGGCTGGAATTAGATGTATTATACTTTCATTTCGTGTCATAAAATATTCAGACGCACTTGACCTTCAGTGGAGAGGACGGGTGACTTATTGCCGGTATATACGACACTCCGTCTCCCCTCCAAGACAGGAATGTAAAAATATTTAATTACTCAATTAAGTGTGGGTTGTATGTGAGTCGACTGTGGACAGGTGATTTACTGGGTGGAGGAGAACAGATTTCGATTGCATGGAGTACGTAGACACACACACTCACACACACACTCACACACACACACTCACACACACTCAGTGTGTGCCATGTTGGGAAGACGGCTTCCAGTGGGCATTTACGGGTCTGCAATGTTATTATTTACCTGCAATGTCTTAAAAACTGTAATCTCACCTCATTATCTTCTGCTTAATCATCTACTAAGGTGGGGGGGGGTCTCCATGTTCATCTAGGGGAGAACGTTGTGGTTGCTGGGCAGATACACCCAAGACACATTTCATAGGGGCAATTTAGAGCAGCCAATTCACCTTGAATCCATGTCTTTGGACTGTGGAAGGAAACTGGAGAACTCAGAGGAAGTAACTTCCAGAGTGTCATATTTTCTTCCATATTGTTCCAGGGAAAAACATTTAAGAACATGGAGACTCCACCCGGATCGGGATTCGAACCTGGATCCCCAGCACTGAGAGGCGAATGTGCTGAGCACTACACCACGGTGTCGCCCCCTTCCACATTTCACAAATCAAGAGATGTAGGTGAGTGTATGTTGTCATTACATGGACAATAATATGGATATGTATAGATATGTGGGGCGGTTCGTGTGTGGGTGGGTTGGTGGCTTGTGTGGGTTTGTGGGTGGCTCATGTTTGGGTGGATGGGTGGGTGGTTCGCGTTTTGGTGAGTGGGTGGTTTTGTGGGTGGCTCATGTGTGGGTGGGGGTTGATGGTTTGTGTTTAGGTGGTTGATGTGTGGGTGGGTTGGTGACTCGTTTGGGTTTGTGGGTGGCTCATGTGTGGGTGGATGGGTGGGTGGGTTGCTGGCTTGTGTGGGTTTGTGGGTGGCTCATGTGTGGGTGGGTGGGTGGGTGGGTGGTTGTGTTTAGGTGGTTCATGTGTGGGTTTGTGGGTGGCTCATGTGTGGGTGGGTGGGTGGTTGTGTTTAGGTGGTTCATGTGTGGGTTTGTGGGTGGCTCATGTGTGGGTGGATGGGTGGGTGGGTTGGTGGCTTGTGTGGGTTTGTGGGTGGTTCATGTGTGGGTGGATGGGTGGGTGGTTCGCATTTTGGTGAGTGGGTGGTTTTGTGGGTGGCTCATGTGTGGGTGGGTGGGTGGTTGTGTTTAGGTGGTGCATGTGTGGGTTTGTGGGTGGCTCATGTGTGGGTGAATGGGTGAGTGGTTCGTGTTTTGGTGAGTGGGTGATTTTGTGGGTGGCTCGTGTGTGGGTGGGGGTTGATGGTTTGTGTTTGGTTGGTTCATGTGTGGGTCGGTGGGTGGTTGTGTTTAGGTGGTTCATGTGTGGGTGGGTTGGTGGCTCGTGTGGGTTTGTGGGTGGCTCATGTGTGGGTGGATGGGTGGGTGGTTCGTGTTTTGGTGAGTGGGTGATTTTGTGGGTGGGTGGGTGGGTGGGATGGTTGATGGTTTGTGTTTGGGTGGTTGATGTGTGGGTGGGTTGGTGGCTCGTGTGGGTTTGTGGGTGGCTCATGTGTGGGTGGATGGGTGGGTGGTTCGTGTTTTGGTGAGTGGGTGATTTTGTGGGTGGGTGGGTGGGTGGGATGGTTTGATGTTTGTGTTTTGGGTGGTTGATGTGTGGGTGGGTTGGTGGCTCGTGTGGGTTTGTGGGTGGCTCATGTTTGGGTGGATGGGTGGGTGGTTCGTGTTTTGGTGAGTGGGTGATTTTGTGGGTGGCTCATGTGTGGGTGGGTGGGTGGGTGGTTGTGTTTCAGTGGGTCATGTGTGTCCTGAAGAGCGTCCCCTGGCTGTACACCCTGAGAGTGCGACGGCTGGAGGTTAAATCAGACGGACTGCTGACCGTCAGCCTCATGTTTCAGTTAAGTGGAGAGTCTGCGGTCAGTCTGATTTATCTCGTCATCACACTGAAACCCATTTAAGACGAATGAAATCTCGCCGACCGTACTGACCGTCCCGAATACTTTATACTGACAGAGCCCGCTTTCCTCTCGGCCAGCGCCGCCGCCGCCGCCGTCCATCACGTCCAGAAGAATGGAATTATATCCATTACGTATAATTAGTAGCGATGATAAAATGACGCCGGATGTCCAGAAGCAAACACTAAAAGCTTTTCCTTTTTCGCGTCTCCATAACACAGCGCACGTTCGCAGGTACTGCAGAACTGGAATAAATCACAGCGCCGTTATTAATAGCTCTGTTTTTAACGAGAAGAACGTGTTCCGGGACGAGACGGAGCCCAATTCATCTGAGAAAGAGGATCTTTTTACAGGATAAACAAGATCACATGTGATGAGCTGATCTGGTGTCAGTGATGCTGAAATGGAACATTGTGCTCTGATGTCTCGTATCAGATTCATGTAAGTGCAGCAGCATGTCTATTCCCAACCCATTTCAGTGTGTGTGTGTGTGTGTGTGTGTGTGTGTGTGTGTGTGTGTGTGTGTGTGTGTGTGTGTGTGTGTGTGTGTGGTTGATTGGGTGGAGGGAGGGGTGTGTAGGCATGGATAAGAGTGTGGGTGGTTTGTATGTGAGGGCGGGTGGTGTGTTTGGGTGTGGCCTGGTGGTGATGTGTGTGGTCTGGGTGGAGTTTCCATGTTCCCCCCCATGTTCGCGTGGGTTTCCTCCAGGTTCTCCGCTTTCCTCCCACAGTCCAAAAAACATGGATCAAGTCAATTGAGTTCTCCAAATTGCCCCCTATAGAGTGTGTCTGTGTGAGTGAGTGTGTGCCCAGCGATAGATTGGCGTCCTGTCCTGGGTGTATCTGCCCAGCGCCCGAAACGTTCTCCCCTGGATGGGCATGGGGAACCCCCCCCCCCCCCCCAACCCTAATAGAGGATAAAGTGGATGATAACGAATAAATAAATAAATAAAATCAAAATGAAGGCGTTATTAGGGCGGCACGGTGGCTTAGTGGTTTAGCACGTTCTCCTCTCAGCGCTAGGGATTCCCGGTTCGAATCCCCATCTGGGTGGAGTTTCCATGTCCGCCCCGTGTCCGCGTGGGTTTCCTCCGGGTTCTCCGGTTTCCTCCCACAGTCTAAAAAACATGGATCAAGTCAATTGAGTTCTCCAAATTGCCCCATATGGAGTGTGTTTGTGTGAGCGAGTGTGTGTCCAGCTATAGGTTGGCGTCCTGTCCTGGGTGTATCTGCCCAGCGCCCGAAACGTTCTCCCCTGGATGGGCATGGGGAACCCCCCCCTCCCCCCTCCGGGTTCTCTGGTTTCCTCCCACAGTCCAAAAAACATGAATCAAGTCAATTGAGTTCTCCAAATTGCCCCATATAGATTGTGTCTGTGTGAGTGAGTGTGTACCCAGTGATAGATTGGGTGTATCTGCCCAGCGCCCGAAACGTTCTCCCCTGGATGGGTATGGGGAACCCCCCCCCCCCCCCCCCCGTGACCCTAATATAGGATTAGATAGGATTTCTTACACTGTCAGAAATTAGGATAAAAGAAAGTCATCGTGGTCCGTCACCCAGAAGCCAGTTTACAGGATTAAAGGGGTGATAGATGGACCCCATGTGGACCCCTGTGGACCCCAAGAGCCAAACGGGCAGTGCGTGAGTGAGTGCAATAACGTAGATTTGATGTTGGATTGACGCACCGTAATTGAGATCGATGTGTACGCTCACATCATACCCAGAAAATCTATAGAACATGTGATCTACCCAGCGGGGTGCACGCGGCCCCTGAGGCCCCGTTCCGTCAGGAGGACGCGGGTGTGCGGGAGGGCCGGGGCGTTCCCAGATGACGGAAACGTTCACGCGAGGTCGGCTCTGGCCTCGAAGCAGACGGACGGTCGTCTGCGGTGGCGACGCCTCTAATTTAGGTGCAATTAGCTTGTGATTAAAGTTCAATCTGATCGGAATCTAAGCAGCAGCACTTCTCCAATCAGCAATTAATATGCAATTAAAGAAGCTATTAAATTATAATTAGTGCTTCTCGCAGAGAAATCGATGAAGGAGGAGAAATGCTAAGAGCGTACACCATGCACAGAATGTAAATAAAAGGTGTGTGTGTGTGTGTGTGTGTGTGTGTGAGTGTGTGTGTGTGTTATAAAAAGGTATATATAAACTCAAACTCGGCACGTTGGCTTAGTGGTCGGCACGTTCTCCTCTCAGCACTAGGGATTCCCGGTTCGAATCCCCATCTGGGTGAAGTTTCCATGTTCTCCCCGAGTCCGTGTGGGTTTCCTCCGGGTTCTCCGGCTTCCTTCCACAGTCCAAAAACATGGATCAAGTCGATTGAGTTCTCCAAATTGCCCCATATAGAGTGTGTCTGTGTGAGTGAGTGTGTGCCCAGCGATGGATTGGCGCCCTGTCCTGGGTGTATCTGCCCAGCGCCCGAAACGTTCTCTCCTGGATGGGCATGGGATGGGAACCCCCGCAACCCTAATAGAGGATAAAGCAGAATATATATATATATATATGGGCGGAACAGTGGCTTAGTGGTTTAGCATGTTCTCCTCTCAGCACTAGGGATTCCCGGTTCGAATCCCCATCTGGGTGGAGTTTCCATGTTCTCCCCGTGTCCGCGTGGGTTTCCTCCGGGTTCTCCGGTTTCCTTCCACAGTCCAAAAACATGGATTAAGTCAATTGAGTTCTCCAAATTGCCCCATATAGAGTGTGTCTGTGTGAGTGAGTGTGTGCCCAGCGATGGATTGGTGTCCTGTCCTGGGTCTATCTGCCCAGCGCCCGAGACGTTCTCCCCTGGATGGGCATGGGGAACCCCACCACGACCCTAATAGAGGATAAAGCAGAATATATATATATGGGAGGCACGGTGGCTTAGTGGTTTAGCATGTTCTCCTCTCAGCACTAGGGATTCCCTGTTCGAATCCCCATCTGGGTGGAGTTTCCACGTTCTCCCCGTGTCCGCGTGGGTTTCCTCCGGGTTCTCCGGTTTCCTCCCACAGTCCAAAAACATGGATCAAGCCAAAGAATTGTCGGTCGCCGAACATTCAGAGCCTCCCGGTTCCATCTCCATCCCGCAGAGCCTAAGCTCCGCCTCCTGTAGTCGTGTTCCGCTCCCTCGTGTTCTGTGGGGTATCAGTGTGTCTGAAACTCAGCCGTTTCTGAAGGACAAAAGGAACCCGATCCTCCCAAACCTCCAGCAGCAGCAGCGCCTCCACATCTCACACATCAAGATGAGGTCGCCGAAGACGAGCCGCGCCCGGACCCTCGGACCCGTGGCCCTTCGGTCCCCACGTCGTCGTTCCGCTCGGCTCCTGTTTATTAATTATCCCTAAATACACATCTGAAAGGCGGCACGGTGGCTTAGTGGTTGGCATGTTCTCCTCTCAGCGCTAGGGATTCCCGGTTCGAATCCCCATCTGGGTGGAGTTTCCATGTTCTCCCTGTGTCCGCGTGGGTTTCCTCCGGGTTCTCCGGTTTCCTCCCACAGTCCAAAAACATGGATCAAGTCAATTGAGTTCTCCAAATTGCCCCATATAGAGTGTGTCTGTGTGAGTGAGTGTGTGCCCAGTGATGGATTGGCGTCGTGTCCTGGGTGTATCTGCCCAGCGCCCGAAACGTTCTCCCCTGGATGGGCATGGGGAACCCCCCCGCGACCCTAATAGAGGATAAAGCGGAAGATAATGGATGGATGGGGCGGCACGGTGGCTTAGTGGTTTAGCATGTTCTCCTCTCAGCACTAGGGATTCCCGGTTCGAATCCGCATCTGGGTGGAGTTTCCATGTTCTCCCCGTGTCCATGTGGGTTTCCTCCGGGTTCTCCGGTTTCCTCCCACAGTCCAAAAACATGGATCAAGTCAATTGAGTTTTCCAAATTGCCCCATATAGAGTGTGTCTGTGTGAGTGAGTGTGTGCCCAGTGATGGATTGGCATCCTGTCCTGGGTGTATCTGCCCAGCGCCCGAAACGTTCTCCCCTGGATGGGCATGGAGAACCCCCGCCCCCCTACACGTGATCCTAATAGAGATTAAAGCGGAAGATAATGAATGAATGAAGCATGAACCATGTGGCACGGTGACTTAGTGGTTAGCATGTTCTCCTCTCAGCACTAGGGATTCCCGGTTCGAATCCCCATCTGGGTGGAGTTTCCATGTTCTCCCCGTGTCCATGTGGGTTTCCTCCGGGTTCTCCGGTTTCCTCCCACAGTCCAAAAACATGGATCAAGTCAATTGAGTTCTCCAAATTGCCCCATATAGAGTGTGTCTGTGTGAGTGAGTGTGTGCCCAGCGATGGATTGGCGCCCTGTCCTGGGTGTATCTGCCAAGCGCCCGAAACGTTCTCCCCTGTATGGGGAACCCCCCCCCCCCCCCGACCCTAATAGAGGATAAAGCGGGACATAATGAATGAATGAATATATATATTAAATATGTATGTTCCCTAAATCAGACCGATCCCTCGTTCCAGCCCGCAGTTCTCTCCCGTTGACCTCACAGCTCCGTATCGATGCCGAAAGCCGCGCCGATATCCGAGAACCCGTCTCCTTTTCCGCGTCCGTGCAGTCGGCGTTCGCTCTTCTGGGAAAATGAAGATCAAATGATCCGATTCTGGATCTGAAGCCGTCCGGAGAACCGCTGCGGGCCCCCAGCCGGACTGCACGGGACGATGAAGGGATGTTCTCAGCGCATGGATGTATGATGTAATTAGATTCTTTCTTAATAGATAACAGTGTGATATGAGCTCCAGTGTGCAGAACGTTCTGGGCAGCCGTACGTGAGCGCTCTGCTTGTGGAAAGTTCTGTGGTTTAATGTTCACACTGAAAATGTAACGCGTCTGACCTTTAATTAAAATTACATTAATTAAAATGCACTCTTAAGTAATAAACGTGGATTCATTCGGTGCAGCTGAAGCAATTAGTTTCATTATGTTTTAATCTCATTCTCCCGGTTTGGAGTTAACCAACCAGAAGTTTGAAAGTTTGTATTGGACCCATCGGAACCGGCGGAAATCTTTGTGGAACACGGTGCCGGAGAATTCCACAGAGATGATGGTCTATAGTGACGTGATATTTATATTTATATTTATATTCTCCATAAATACTGACTTGTGGTGTTTACATCTCCAGAATACAAAAACAGTCATGTTCTAATTCTCTTCTCCAACTCATGTTCTATCCATCCATCCATTATCTTCTGCTTTATCCTCTATTAGGGTCACGGGAGGGTTCCCCATGCTCATCCAGGGGAGAACGTTTCGGGCGCTGGGCAGATAGACCCAGGACAGGGCGCCAATCCATCGCTGGGCACACACTCACTCACACAGACACACTCTATATGGGGCAATTTTGGAAAACTCAGTTGACTTGATCCATGTTTTTGGACTGTGGTAGGAAACCGGAGAACCCGGAGGAAACCCATGCGGACACGGGGAGAACATGGAAACTCCCCCCAGATTGGGATTCGAACTGGGAATCCCTAGCGCTGAGAGGAGAACATGCCAACCACTAACCCACCGTGCCGCCCAAGGCATGTTCTAATTCTCTTCTCCAACTCATGTTCTATCAATCCAACCATTATCTCCCGCTTTATCCTCTATTAGGGTCGCCAGGGTTCCACATGCCCATCCATAGGAGAACATCTCAGGCGCCGGGCAGATACACCCAGGACAGGGCGCCAATCTATCACTGGACACACACTCACTCACACAGACACACTCTATATGGGGCAATTTGGAGAACTCAATTGACTTGATCCACGTTTTTGGACTGTGGGAGGAAACCGGAGAACCCGGAGGAAACCCATGCGGACACGGGGAGAACATGGAAACTCCCCCCAGATTGGGATTCGAACCGGGAATCCCTAGCGCTGAGAGGAGAACATGCCAACCACTAACCCACCGTGCCGCCCAAGGCATGTTCTAATTCTCTTCTCCAACTCATGTTCTATCCATCCAACCATTATCTCCCGCTTTATCCTCTATTAGGGTCGCCAGGGTTCCCCATGCTCATCCAGGGGAGAACGTTTCGGGCGCCGGGCAGATACACCCAGGACAGGGCGCCAATCCATCGCTGGGCACACACTCACTCACACAGACACACTCTATATGGGGCAATTTTGGAAAACTCAGTTGACTTGATCCATGTTTTTGGACTGTGGGAGGAAACCGGAGAACCCGGAGGAAACCCATGCGGACACGGGGAGAACATGGAAACTCCCCCCAGATTGGGATTCGAACTGGGAATCCCTAGTGCTGAGAGGAGAACATGCCAATCACTAACCCACCGTGCCGCCCAAGGCATGTTCTAATTCTCTTCTCCAACTCATGTTCTATCAATCCAACCATTATCTCCCGCTTTATCCTCTATTAGGGTCGCCAGGGTTCCACATGCCCATACATAGGAGAACATGTCAGGCGCCGGGCAGATACACCCAGGACAGAGCGCCAATCTATCACTGGACACACACTCACTCACACAGACACACTCTATATGGGGCAATTTGGAGAACTCAATTGACTTGATCCACGTTTTTGGACTGTGGGAGGAAACCGGAGAACCCGGAGGAAACCCATGCGGACACGGGGAGAACATGGAAACTCCCGCCAGATGGGGATTCGAACCGGGAATCCCTAGTGCTGAGAGGAGAACATGCTAAACCACTAAGCCACCGTGCCGCCCAAGGCATGTTCTAATTCTCTTCTCCAACTCATGTTCTATCCATCCAACCATTATCTCCCGCTTTATCCTCTATTAGGGTCACCAGGGTTCCACATGCCCATCCATGGGAGAACATCTCGGGCGCCGGGCAGATACACCCAGGACAGGACACCAATCCATCGCTGGACACACACTCACTCACACAGACACACTCTATATGGGGCAATTTGGAGAACTCAATTGACTTGATCCACGTTTTTGGACTGTGGGAGGAAACCGGAGAACCCAGAGGAAACCCACGCGGACGCGGGGAGAACATGGAAACTCCCCCCAGATGGGGATTCGAACCGGGAATCCCTAGTGCTGAGAGGAGAACATGCCAATCACTAACCCACCGTGCCGCCCAAGGCATGTTCTAATTGCTTTTAATTAATTCAACAAACCAATCAACATGCCAGTATTTATCGGCGCTTCCTTCAACAGCCAGGTGGCGCTCTGACTCCCGTTCCTTTTCCGGAATTGAAGCCTGAAATGAATGAAGCGCTGAAATAGATTTGAGTTTCTTTCGATGAACACCGCGATGATTTATTACACTTCCACATGAGCGAGCGGCGTCTCAGCAGCAAGAAATAAATAGATAGAAAAAGAAAGGACGGGTGGATGTGGGGGAGGGGTGGGGGTATTAGGGAGGTGGGGGGGTATGTGCAGGCTCAGACAGGTCTGATGATAAGGGGGGCAGATGATCGGGGGGGCAGATGACGCCGTACCATCGGAACATGCCTTAAGCATTTAGTGCTTAATTAAGGTGGCTGGTTCCGGATTTTGAGCCTGCCGTTAGTTAGTGGATTTGTGGTGGATGTGTGGTGGATTTGTGGTGGATGTGCGGTGGATGTGCGGTGGGTCTGTGGTGGATGTGTGGTGGATGTGCGGTGGATGTGTGGTGGATGTGTGGTGGATGTGTGGTGGATGTGTGGTGGATGATGTGTGGTGGATGTGTGGTGGATGTGCGGTGGATGTGTGGTGGATGTGTGGTGGATTTTAGGTGGATGTGTGGTGGATGTGTGGTGGATGTGCGGTGGATTTGCGGTGGATTTTAGGTGGATGTGTGGATGATGTGTGGTGGATGTGTGGTGGATGTGTGGTGGATGTGTGGATGATGTGTGGTGGATGTGTGGTGGATGTATGGTGGATGTGTGGTGGATGTGTGGTGGATGTGTGGTGGATGTGTGGATGATGTGTGGTGGATGTATGGTGGATGTGTGGTGGATGTGTGGTGGATGATGTGCGGTGGATGTGTGGTGGATGTGCGGTGGATGATGTGTGGTGGATGTGTGGTGGGTCTGTGGTGGATGTGTGGTGGATGATGTGTGGTGGATGTGTGGTGGATGTGTGGTGGTGGATGTGTGGTGGATGTGTGGTGGGTCTGTGGTGGATGTGCGGTGGATGTGTGGTGGATGTGCGGTGGATGTGTGGTGGATGTGCGGTGGATGTGTGGTGGATGTGTGGTGGATCTGCTCCGTGTGGGTGTTATTTATTTATAATTATTGCTGCAGCATGACAGGAAACATAAACGCAGGTTCCTCCTCCACCCACAGCCAAAAAATCTATTTAGTTTATGTTTGTCTGTTTAAATTCACGCCGTTAGAAACAAGGTCAGGACACGGCGGCTGCGCGGCGGCTGCGCGGCGGCTGCGCGGCGGCTGCGCGGCGGCTGCGCGGCGGCTGCGAGGCGGTTGTGCGGCGGCGGTTGTGCGGCGGCGGTGCGGCGCGCTGAACGCAGCAGTTACACAACTCTGAAATCCTGACAACTTTTTTCTATGTGAGAATTTTAGTTTAATGTGCCGTGACTCGTTATTTTAAAGATCTAATCGTTTACATTTATCACAAGAACGACAATTAGGTTCTCAAATTAGTGTCTCAAGGCCGACACAACACATACACAACACATACACAACACATACACAACACAACACACACACAACACATACACAACACATACACAACACATACACAACACAACACACACACAACACATACACAACACATACACAACACATGCACAACACATGCACAACACATACACAACACATACACAACACTATATATATACAACACATACACAACACAAACACAACACAACACATACACAACACATACACAACACATACACAACACTATATATATACAACACATACACAACACAAACACAACACAACACATACACAACACATACACAACACTATATATATACAACACATACACAACACAAACACAACACAACACATACACAACACATACACAACACTATATATATACAACACATACACAACACAAACACAACACAACACATACACAACACATACACAACACTATATATATATATATATATATATACACACAACATATACAAAACACATACACTACACATACACAACACTACACTACACTATACATACACTATACATACACAACACATCCACTACACTACACATACACAACACTACACAACACATATACAACACTACACAACACTACACATACACAACACATACACTACACTATTCATACACTACACATACACAACACATACACTACACTACATGTACACCACACATACACAACACTACACTACACTACACCATACATACACTACATATACACAACACTACACTACACATACACTACACAACACATACACAACACTACACTACACTATACATACACTACACTGGACATACACAACACATACACTACACTATACATACACTATACATACACTACATATACACAACACTACACTACACTATACATACACTACACATACACAACACATACACTACACTATTCATACACTACACATACACAACACATACACTACACTATTCATACACTACACATACACAACACATACACTACACTACATGTACACCACACATACACAACACTACACTACACTACACCATACATACACTACATATACACAACACTACACTACACATACACTACACAACACATACACAACACTACACTACACTATACATACACTACACTGGACATACACAACACATACACTACACTATACATACACTATACATACACTACATATACACAACACTACACTACACTATACATACACTACACATACACAACACATACACTACACTATTCATACACTACACATACACAACACATACACTACACTACATGTACACCACACATACACAACACTACACTACACTACACTACACTATACATACACTCTATATACACAACACATACACAACACTACACTACACTACACATACACAACACATACACTACACTATACATACACTATACATACACTACATATACACAACTCTACACTACACTATACATACACTACACATACACTACATATACACAACACATATGCAACACATACACAACATATACACAACACAAACACATACACAACATATACACTACACATACACAACACATACACTACACTACACATACAAACACAAAGAACACAGATGTTCTACAGTCTGTAATTATAAAACTACAAAGTCCATCTATAAGATAAGTGGAGGATATAGATGATGGAGTAAGAAGGGGGCGTGTCCAGATTTCATTGGTTGATGTCGCTGCCATCCCGTCACATTCCTGTCGCCGCTTTGATCTCTCTTTCTTCTAGAGGTGTCTTCAACTAAGGATTTTCATAGTCGAATCTGATTCGTCAGATTTTCCCTATAGTCGACTAATAGTCGAATCAGTTAAAATTTCACCACAAGATGGCGCTATAAGCGTGGTTTTTAAAAAAGATTTTTTTATATATATTGTACTTGTTTTTCTAGAGCACCGTTAATGGGATCCCCGTTCTGGACTTTTTTTCCTAAAACACTGAGTTTTTAGGATGATTAGGATGATTTTATTTGTTAAAAGGCTATATATATAACGAAAACAAAGACATTTCATGTAAAAACTAATGCTTAGCAGCAGCCATGGGCGCCCCCATGTGGTCAAAATGGGACATTCGACTATGAGGTTCATAGTCGACTACGGTTCTCCGAATCGAATCGTCGAATCAGCGATTATTGCAGCTCACCCCTACTTTCTTCCACAGTTGGGATTCGTGGTCCAGAAGTCGAACCGCCGATCCGATGGAGTAAGAACGCGGATCCGTTCTGTCTGTCGAGACGACGATCCGCTGAGTGATGGCGTGATAACAGAATCAGAGAGATTAGAGAGAATAAAGCAACTCCAACACGGTGATAATCACAGGCGCCGATGAAAGAATGATCATGCTTAAATGTTAATAGAGAAGTCAAACGTTTGATGGGACACCTGAGAGAACGTTCCTCTGTTCTCCGACCTGCCTTTGTGCCGGAGAATCTGATGGGCATTGATGAGAATCAGTGTTCTCTGTGACTTCAAAGCTGAAAATAGATTTTCTTGGCAGAAAAGTAATAGCAGAGGCTGGGAATCTGTGTGTGTGTGTGTGTGTGTGTGTGTGTGTGTGTGTGTGTGTGTGTGTGTGTGTGTGTGTGTGTGTGTGTGTGTGTGTGTGAGAGAGAGAGGGAAAGTGCTGATGTAGCAACCCTCTTGTCTGAATGCAAATGGCAGAAATAAATATCAATCTAATGCAGCTATAAAACGCCGCAGCCGTGAAGCGCTTTGGTGTCTGAGCTGTTCTGCAAACAGCGCCGGGTTTTATACGCAGAACTTTTAGAAGGGACGTTTGAAAGACGAGTCGCAGTTTGTTTTCCGAACGACAGGCGCGTGTAACGTTCAAAAGCCGGGAACCGGTGTGAACGGAACCCGACGAGAACCCGAACACGATCTGTAGATTGAAGACGAAGAAATGATCCAGTGTTCTGTTCCTGCTGAATTTAATTTATTTTGTTTGTATCTCAGCTTTATCCTCCACTAGGGTCGCGTGGGGGGGGGGGGGGGGGTCATTTCAGGCGCTGGGCAGATACACCCAGGACAGGGCGCCAATCTATCGCTGGGCACACACTCACTCACACACACACACACACTCTATATGGGGCAATTTGGAGAACTCAATTGACTTGATCCATGTTTTTGGACTGTGGGAGGAAACCGGAGAACCCGGAGGAAACCCACGCGGACACAGGGAGAACATGGAAACTCCACCCAGATGGGGATTCGAACCGGGAATCCCTAGCACTGAGAGGAGAACATGCTAAACCACTAAGCCACTGTGTCGCCCAATGTTCTAATTCTTTTAATTCTTTAAAATTGTGTGTGTGTGTGTGTGTGTGTGTGTGTGTGTGTGTGTGTGTGTGTGTGTGTGTATGCACGTGGCCGCACTTCGTATAGTGTACGCGGTGAGGGGGCGCTGTGCAGGTTCCGGTGTCCAGCGTAAATATCTTTTATTTTTACTTTATTTCTTCGGGAAAGTTGAGCAAAGAATAAAACAGCATTAAAAACACACCGACTGCACGAGACCCGAGGGAACGAAAACAAAAAGAACACAACAACAAGAACCTCGAGGGTGCAGCTGAAGAGAGAGAGAGAGACAGAGACAGAGAGAGAGAGAGAGAGACAGAGAGAGAGATATGATGGAGCAAGAGAGAGAGAGAGAGAGAGAGAGAGAGAGGGGGGGGAGAGAGACAGACAGAAAGAGAGAGAGAAACAGAGAGGGAGAGAGAGAGGGCGAGAGAGAGAGAGAGGGGGGGAGAGAGAGAGAGAAAGAGAGAGAGAGTGAGAGAGAGACAGAGAGGAGAGAGAGAGAGAGAGATGATGGAGCAAGAGAGAGAGAGACAGAGAGAGAGATATGATGGAGCAAGAGAGAGAGAGAGAGACAGAGAGAGAGAGAGATATGATGGAGCAAGAGAGAGAGAGAGAGGGGGGGGGGAGAGAGACAGACAGAAAGAGAGAGAGAAAAACAGAGAGGGAGAGAGAGAGGGCGAGAGAGAGAGAGAGGGGGGGAGAGAGAGAGAGAAAGAGAGAGAGAGGGGGGAGAGAGACAGACAGAAAGAGAGAGAGAAACAGAGAGGGAGAGAGAGAGGGCGAGAGAGAGAGGGGGGGAGAGAGAGAGAGAAAGAGAGAGAGAGAGAGAGAGTGAGAGAGAGATATGATGGAGCAAGAGAGAGAGAGAGAGAGACAGAGAGAGAGAGAGAGAGAGAGGGGGGGGGGAGAGAGACAGACAGAGAGAGAGAGAGAGAGGGGGGGGGAGAGAGACAGACAGAAAGAAAGAGAGAAACAGAGAGGGAGAGAGAGAGGGCGAGAGAGAGAGGGGGGGGAGAGAGAGAGAGAAAGAGAGAGAGTGAGAGAGAGAGAGAGACAGAGAGGAGAGAGAGAGAGAGAGATGATGGAGCAAGAGAGAGAGAGGGCGAGAGAGAGAGAGAGACAGAGAGAGAGAGAGAGAGAGAGAGACAGAGAAGGGGGGGAGAGACAGAGAGAGAGACAGACAGAGAGAGAGACAGATAGAGAGAGAGAGAGACAGAGAGGGTGAGAGAGAGAGGGAGAGGGAGAGACAGAAAGAGAGAGAGAGACAGAGAGAGAGAGGGATGATGGAGCGAGAGAGAGAGAGAGACAGAGGGAGAGAGAGAGAGAGACAGAGAAGGGGGGGAGAGACAGAGAGAGAGACAGACAGAGAGAGAGACAGATAGAGAGAGAGAGAGACAGAGAGGGTGAGAGAGAGAGGGAGAGGGAGAGACAGAAAGAGAGAGAGAGACAGAGAGAGAGAGGGATGATGGAGCGAGAGAGAGAGAGAGATGATGGAGTGAGAGAGAGAGACAGAGAGAGAGAGAGAGATGATGGAGTGAGAGAGAGAGACAGAGAGAGAGAGAGAGATGATGGAGTGAGAGAGTGAAATCCCCTCGTCTCTCTTTGTGTTTTATCAGACGAAGCGTCTCTCTCTATTTTTTTCTTTACCGCGGGGACAAGAGGAAGTAACGAAGCCTCACGGGCTGCAGCCTTTTGTTTACTACTGATTATGCTTATGTCTGTGTGTGTGTGTGTGTGTGTGTGTGTGTGTGTGTGTGTGTGTGTGTGTGTGTAAGGGATGAAATTATAGAAAGATAATTAATCCTTTCAGGGGTAAACAAACGTTTTATCCTGAAAACGACGTGAGCGGCTATTATGGTAATTTAGCGCGGTGCCGGATGTTTAAAGTTGTAATTAAAGGCTACATGTCGTCGCCCCCTAATGGAGCTTTTCCCCCGTTAAGCATTAACCAGCGCTCGCCTAAAAACAGCCCTCCGTATTCCGAGCGTAAGTCTGTCGGGGGGGCGGTTTGTATTTACAGATGAAATCCCGCTCACGCACGCCTCGCCAAAATCATTTTGGGAACAGAGTCCCGCGGCCCACGGGGGGCGCTCATCCAAACGTACCGGTGCGTCAGCTCCTGTGAATCGCCCGGGGCCCCCGGGGCTGACCTCGCCGTATTAAAAAGGTTTATAACCTTAATGATTATCAAAGCAGTTGGGAGGTCTGTACCTGAGTCTCCTCACACTGTTCACACCGGGTCTCGGTCCTCACAAGGTCCTCACAAGGTCCTCACAAGGTCCTCACAAGGTCCTCACAACCCTCTTAATAGGTATGATGCCTATAGTGCACTGCTGTCATATCCCTGTTTCACACAGAACAGCATGGGGGCGTCAGAGGTCAGCACATCCACCTCTTAAATTCATCTCAAAATCATTTTGGGAACAGAATCCCGCGGCCCACGGGGGGCGCTCATCCAAACATACCGGTGCGTCGGCTCCTGCAAATCGGAGCCGTTTCGCCCAGGCCCCCGGGGTCCCTGGGGCTGACCTCGCTGTATTAAAAAGGTTTATAACCTTAATGATTATCAAAGCAGTTGGGAGGTCTGTACCTGAGTCTCCTCACACTGATTACACCCGGTCTCGGTCCTCACAAGGTCCTCACAAGGTCCTCACAAGGTCCTCACAAGGTCCTCACAACCCTCTTAATAGGTATGATGCCTATAGTCCACTGCTGTCATATCCCTGTTTCACACAGAACAGCATGGGGGCGTCAGAGGTCAGCACATCCGCCTCTTAGTGCTGGGTGGAGATTCCATGTCCTCCCCGTGTTCCATGAGTTTTTCTCTGGGTTCTCCAGTTTCCGCCCACAGTCCGAAAACATGGAGTCAAGGTGAATTGGTTGCCCCAAATCGCCACCATATACTTAATGTGAGTCTATGTGTGCGTGTGTGAGCCCAGCGATGGGTTGGCACCCTGTCTGCCCAGCGGCCAAAATGTTCTCCCCTGGACGCGCATGAGGAACCCCCTCGCGACCTTAAAATCGGGTTAGGCGGACGATAATGAGATGAGATGAGTGTTTACATACTTGTTTTTTTTGTCATCTATATTTTCGGAGCCTGATGTACGGAATTCAATGTCATCAAGACGCGACGCATGTCCCAGGAAAAAGCCTTTGACGTGTGTGCGACCCACAAGTCTCCACATTAGGCCCACTTGTATTGCACTGTATATCATGGGTTCTATGAGAAACCTCTCAGATTTTATTCTCATTATATTTAATAAACTGGAGTCGTTTAGTTTTTGCATTCGTTTCAATTTGGAGAACTCGATTGACCTTGATCCATGTTTTTGGACTGTGGGAGAAAACCGGAGAACCCAGAGGAAACCCACGTGGACACGGGAAGAACATGGAAACTCCACCCAGATGGGGATAGAATCGGGAATCCCTAGTGCTGAGAGGAGAACATGCTAAACCACTAAGTGAATGTAGATTTTTGTAACTGGGTGGATGTTTTTTTCGATCGTAACCTCGATCCACCACCTTAACGTATAGATCTGTAACATTCATGTGATGTAGCGTTACAGTGTGTGTGTGTGTGTGTGTGTGTGTGTGTGTGTGTGTGTGTGTGTACGCTCACATGCCCATTGATAAGCAACGCTTAAAACATAACATCCAATCGCGGCGGAGGAACATGGTGTTCAATGTCCTCAAGACGCTATTCATGTCACAGAAAAAAGCCTATGACGTGTGTGCGACCCACAAGTCTCCACATTAGGCCCACTTGTATTGCACTGTATATCATGGGTTTTATGAGAAACCTCCCGATGGCGTTCGTCCTCTCAGACTTTACTCTCATTATATTTAATAAACTGGAGTCGTTTAGTTTTTGCATTCGTTTCAATTCACTCCGGACAAACTGTTCCTTCAATTAGACTCCATCTCCTGGTCCTTTCTGCTGTGTGTGTGTGTGTGTGTGTGTGTGTGTGTGTGATGTATCGTCTGCAGTTTAAGCCCTCACAAAAGCATTTAGACAAATCTTCAGTGGAGATCGATGGCCCCTGCTCATCATGCACTTAGCCATAGTTCCGTATTCTGGCTGAGAGGTGGGGGGGGAGGCGGGCGGGCGGGCGGGCGGGCGGGCGGGCGGGCGGGGCGGGGGGGTGAGCGAGGCAGTCTGATTAATGTCCACTTTGTCCTGCACATCTTATTGATCATGTAATATTGGAATCAGATTGCATAATAAACTCATGGCCTACTTTTCATATCTTAAAGGCTGAAGGCTTTTTTCTCGTCGAGGTTCGATTCTGAAAAATGGCCTGAAGCCCGAAGACGCCAAACAAATAAATAAATACTGAGTGTGGTTCTGCACGAACGCGTCCCGCTCGCATTTTACCGCAGACGTGAAATATGTTTGTGGGTGTGACACGAGGAACAGGTGAGCGGTACAAACGAAAAACGCCTTTATTTTTGCTCCAAAATAAAATACCACAAGCAATTCTGGCCTTTCCCAGTATTTTTTATAGAATTTTTATTACAACCCGTTTTCCTCCGGGTTCTCCGGTTTCCTCCCACAGTCCAAAAAGATGGATCAAGTCAATTGAGTTATCCAAATTGCCCCATATAGACTGTGCCTGTGTGAGTGAGTGAGTGTGTGCCCAGCGATGGATTGGCGCCCTGTCCTGGGTGTATCTGCCCAGCGCCCGAAACGTTCTCCCCTGGATGGGCATGGGGAACCCCCCCGCGACCCTAATAGAGGATAAAGCGGAAGATAATGGATGGATGGATTAGGGCGACTCGGTGGTGTAGTGCTCAGCATGTTCTCCTCTCAGCGTTGGGGATCTGGGTTCGAATCCCAATCTGGGTGGAGTTTCCATGTTCTCCCCGTGTCCGTGTGAGTTTCCTCCGGGTTCTCCGGTTTCCTCCCACAGTCCAAAAATATGGATCAAGTCAATTGAGTTCTCCAAATTGCCCCATATAGAGTGTGTCTGTGTGAGTGAGTGTGTGCCCAGCGATGGATTGGCGCCCTGTCCTGGGTGTATCTGCCCAGCGCCCGAAACGTTCTCCCCTGGATGGGCATGGGGAACCCCCCCCCCGCGACCCTAATAGAGGATAAAGCAGAAGATAATGGATGGATGGATTAGGGCGGCACGGTGGTGTAGTGCTCAGCATGTTCTCCTCTCAGCGTTGGGGATCCGGGTTCGAATCCCAATCTGGGTGGAGTTTCCATGTCCTCCCAGTGTCCGTGTGGGTTTCCTCCGGGTTCTCCGGTTTCCTCCCACAGTCCAAAAACAGGGACCAAGTCAATTGAGTTCTCCAAATTGCCCCATATAGAGTGTATCTGTGTGAGTGAGAGTGTGTCCAGCGATGGATTGGCGCCCTGTCCTGGGTGTATCTGCCCAGCGCCCGAAACGTTCTCCCCTGGATGGGCATGGGGAACCCCCCCCGCGACCCTAATAGAGGATAAAGCGGAAGATAATGAATGGATGAATTACAACATGTATATTAGCTTCATCTGTTTGTCCGTGTGTCTGCCAAAAAGTTTGCAAATGCTATTTCACCGACTTCCAATCATCCAATTAAAATCACTTAAAAACTTTGCACAATTGTTCATCGTCAATGACAACACATGAATCAATTAAATAAAATTATACTTTACAAGCAGAATTAAATTAGCATTTAAAGTCATTTAACACGATACAGTGGAGGTTTTTTAAAAAGATTATTTATATAGAGCTTATTTATATAGAACAGCACATCATCATATCACAACCTTACAGAGTTCCAACTCTGAACCCCCAAAGAGCAAGCTGGAGCAACAGTGGCAAGAAAAAACTCACTGTTATAGTTGGATTTTATGGAAGAATCCTTGGGAGCACCAAGGCTCCTCAAGTGGGGAGGGCAGCATCAACAGTGCAGTGATCTGGTGTCCATCCATCCGTCCATCCGTCCATTATCCCCCGCTTTATCCTCTACTAGGGTCGCATGTGGTACATGAGATAAGAACGAAATGATGGGTCCCGGACCCCGATTACCCTGTTATTTTAAAGTAATAATTTAAATTAAAATTTTAAATTAGAATTTTTAAAGGAAATGAGATTTTATTTTTTATTATTATTATTTTTTTAAACAGTATATATTCATTCATCATCTTCCGCATTATCCTCTATTAGGGTCGCAGTGGGGTTCCCCATGCCCATTCAGGGGAGAACGTTTCGGGCGCTGGGCAGATACACCCAGGACAGGGTGCCAATCCATCGCTGGGCACACACTCACTCACACAGACACACTCTATATGGGGCAATTTGGAGAATTCAATTGACTTGATCCATGTTTTTGGACTGTGGGAGGAAACCGGAGAACCCGGAGGAAACCCACACGGACACGGGGAGAACATGGAAACTCCACCCAGATGGGGATTCGAACCGGGAATCCCTAGTGCTGAGAGGAGAACATGCTAAACCACTAAGCCACCGTGCCGCCCAAATATAAATATATTATAGAATATTTTAACTATAACTATCCATCCATTATCTTCCACTTTATTGTCTATTAGGGTCACGTGGGGGGGGGACATTTCGGGCGCTGGGCAGATAGACTCAGGAAAGGACGCCAATCCATCACTGGGCACACACACACACACACACACACACTCTATATGGGGCAATTTGGAGAATTCAGTTGACTTGATCCATGTTTTAGGACTGTGGGAGGAAACCGGAGAACCCGGAGGAAACCCACGTGGACACGGGGAGAACATGGGAACTCCACCCAGATGGGGATTCGAACCGGGAATCCCTAGCGCTGAGAGGAGAACATGCCAACCACTTGGGATTTAATTTATTAGATTTTTGTAAATGAGTGGATGTTTTTTCATCCACCACCTTAACGTATGGATGTGATGTAACGTTACAGTGTGTGTGTGTGTGTGTGTGTGTGTGTGTGTGTGTGTGTGTGTGTGTGTGTGTGTGTGTGTACGCTCACATGCGCATTGATAAGCAGATGGCCTGAGCAACGCTTAAAACATAACATCCCATGGCGTTGGAGGAACATGGTGTGTTTTTGCGCGGCTGTATTAAAAGCATTAGCCCCAATAGTGCCACCGGGATCTATTTGACCGGTGTTTTATTCCTATCCCAGCAGTGTCACTTCCAGCAGTGTTACTTCCTACATGAAGTGATGCCCCCGCCCCACCCCTCCAGGACAGACAAAGTCCAGAACAGAGAACGTCCCCTTTACTCTGTTCTAATGGTCAGAACCCCAGTAGTGCCACCACTATTTGACCCGTGTATTATTCCTATCCCAGCAGTGTCACTTCCTACATGAAGTGATGCCCCCGCCCCCCCCCCCCCCACCCGCCCCACCCCTCCAGGACAGAGAACGTCCAGAACAGAGAACGTCCCCTTTACTCTGTTCTAATGGTCAGAACCCCAATAGTGCCACCGGGATCTATTTGACCGGTGTTTTATTCCTATCCCAGCAGTGTCACTTCCAGCAGTGTCACTTCCAGCAGTGTCACTTCCTACATGAAGTGATGCCCCCTCCACCCCCTCCCGCCCCACCCCTCCAGAACAGAGAACGTCCCCTTTACTCTGTTCTAATGGTCAGAACCCCAATAGTGCCACCGGGATTTATTTGACCGGTCCTCTTTTGTGGATTATTCCTATCCCAGCAGTGGTCACTTTCCTACATGGAAGTGATAGCCCCCCTCCCCCTGCACCTAAGGCCCCACCCCCTCCAGGACAGAGAGACAACGTTCCTCCTAGAAACAGAGAACGTCCCCTTTACTCTGTTTCTAATGCGCTCAAGAACCCCAATAGTGCGCCACCAGGGATTTATTTGACGGGAGACGGTGTATGTATTCCTATCCCTAGTTTTCAGTGGTCAACCTTCCTACATGAAGTGATGCCCCCCCCCCCACCCCCCCCACCCCCCCCCCACCCCCCCCCCGCCCCACCCCCCTCCAGGACAGAGAACGTCCAGACAGAGAAACGTCCCCGCTTTACTCTGTTTCTAATGGTCAGAACACCCAATAGTGCCACGGGGATTTATTTGACCCCCCCGGTGTGTTATTCCTTATCCCAGCAGTGGTCACTTTCCAGCAGTGTTACTTCCTACATGAAGTGATGCCCCGACCCCACCCCTCCAGGTGACAGACAAGTCCAGAACAGAGAACGTCCCCTTTACTTCTGTTTCTAATGGTCAGAACCCCAGTAGTGCCGACCACTATTTGACCCGTGTATTATTCTTATCCGAGCAGTGTCACTTGAGTCCTACATGAAAGTGGATCTGCCCCGCCCCCCCCCCCAAGGTGACTGCCCCCGCCCCCCCCCCCCCCCCCCCCCCCCCCCCCACCCGCGCCCACCCCTCCAGGGACAGAGAACGCTCCAGAACAGAGAACGTGCCCCTTTACTCTGTTCTAATGGTCAGAACCCCAATAGTGCCCACCGGGATTTATTTGACGGTTGTGTTTTATTCCTATCCCACAGCAGTGTCACTTCCAGCAGTGTCACTTCCTACATGAAAGTGATGCCCCCTCACCCCCTCCCGCCCCACCCCTCCAGAACAGAGAAGTCCCCTTTACTCTGTTTCTAATGGTCAGAACCCCAAATAGTGCCACCGGGATTTATTTGACCGGTGTATTTATTCTTTTTTTTCCTATCCCAGCAGTGTCACTTCCTACATGAAGTGATGCCCCCTATCCACCCTGCCACCTGCAACCAACCCTCCAGGACAGAGAACGCTCAGAACAGAGAAACGTACCCTTAACTTTCTCTGTTCTAATGGTCAGAACCAATAGTTGCCACCCAGGGATTTATTTGACCGTGTATTATTCCTATCTCCAGCATTGTCACTTCCTTACATGAAGTGATGCCCCCCCCCCCCCCCCCCCCACCCGCCCCACCCCATCCAGGAACAGAGAACGTCCAGAACAGAGAACGTCCCCTTTACTCTGTTCTCTAATGGTCAGAACCCCAATAGATGCCACCGGATCTATTGACCTGGTGTTTTATCTATCCCAGGCAGTTGGTCACTTCCAGCAGTTATCTTCCTACATGAAGTGATGCCCCCGGCCCCACCCTCCAGGACAGACAAAGTCAGAACAGAGAACGTCCCCTTTACTCTGTTCTAATGGTCAGAACCCCAGTAGTGCCACCACTATTTGACCCGTGTATTATTCCTATCCCAGCAGTGTCACTTCCTACATGAAGTGATGCCCCCGCCCCCCCCCCCCGCCACCCCCACCCGCCCCACCCCTCCATGACAGAGAACGTCCCGAACAGAGAAACGTCCCCTTTACTCTGTTCTAATGGTCAGAATGACCCAATATAGTGCCACCGGGATTTATTTGACCGGTGGGGTTTTATTATCTCCTATCCTCAGCAGTGTCACTTCCTACATGAAGTGATGCCCCCTCCACCCCCTTCGCCGCCCCACCCACCTCCAGAACAGAGAACGTCCCCTTTACTCTGTAGCTGGTGCTTCAGCTGCTTTGTCTCTGAGACGGTTGCAGCTGCTCTCGCCGTATTTCACGTCCCCCGATCCACAGGCTTGATAAGCAGAAGACTCATGGGCTGTCAGATGCAGAAACAAATTTTATTTACAATTGTCCGCTTCCATTTATTCTGAAAGTTTGCGGCGTGCGCGAGTCAGAGATTAGGCTTCAGCTGCTTCACAAAAAAGAGAAACGAATCATTGGAAACGCGGGAGAACGTTTATATTCCCGGTGATTTATAAAGCCGCGCCGAATACAGATGAAGTCCAGACTACGGACTCGTCCCGGTTCGTGCATCACTGTCCGTCTGTGTGGAGTCCAGAGGGAATGACCGATGTCCTCGGGACGGGATTGATCAAATTTAGGTTATCAGATGTAAGATATGAGGGCTGCTTACAACATCCATCCATTATCTTCTGCTTCATCCTTTGATATTAGGGTCACGGGGGGGGGGGGGGTTGTTCTCCATGTCCATCCAGGGCGAGAACGTTGTCGGGCGCTGGGCAGATACACCCAGGATCAGGGGTCGCCAATCCAATCACTGGGCACACACTCGCTCACACCAGACACACTCTATATGGAAGCAATTTGGAGAACTCAATTGACTTGAATCCATGTTTTTGGACTGTGGGAGGAAAGCGGGAGAACCCGGATGGAATCCCAACACGGAAGCAGGGGGCACATGGAAACTCAATTGACCTCGATCCATGTTAGTTTTTTGGGACTTTGTGGAGGAAAGCGGAGACCCGCGGTAGGAAACCAACACGGACACGGGCGAGAACCATGGAACTCTAATTGATCTCGATCCATGTTTTTGAAACTGTGGGAGGAAAGCGGGAGAACCCGGAGGAAAACCCACGACGGACAGGGGAGAACATGGAAACTCAATTGACTCGATCCATGTTTTTGTGACTGATGGGGAGGAAAGCGGAGAACCCGGAGGAAACCCACTGCGAGGACACGGGTGAGAACATGGTGAAACTCAATTGACTCGATCCATGTTTTTGGACTGTGGAGAGGAAACCGGAGAACCCGGAGGAAACCCACGCGGACACGGGGAGAACATGAGGAAACTCCACCCAGATGGGGATTCAAACCGGGAATCCCTAGCGCTGAGAGGAGAACGTGCTAAACCACTAAGCCACCGTGCCACCGTGTCGCGTTTCAATGCAGTTAAATCGTTGAATGTTGAATGAAATGAATTGGGATGCCGATGTTTGTTCTTATCTGTTCTGTGTTTGTTTACACGAGGTCATTTTGTTGAAGCCTTCATTTAAAAAGACTTAAACATCCAGACGGATGGTTGGGTTCGGTGATACGGCACCCACCACCACCACCACCATCACCACCACCACCACCACCACCACCACTGGGGCAATTAGGGTTAAGGGTCTTGCTCAGGAACCCCTGTAGATAACTCGAGAGCAGCCTTCAGACTGGCCCAATTGGTTGGCGACACATTTAGCGCCACCTTTGTCCTTCCTCTGTGGGTTCTCCATGTTCTCCGGTATCCGGTACCCTTCCACATTCCAAAGACAATGCTGAGGGGTAACTTGGCGACACTAATTGCCCCCTGATTGTATCGTTTGTAAACCATTGTTGAGGAAAGCCATTGCGACGAACATGGCAAAAACATTCAACGTGAAACTATAAATCAGAATCAACTGGACTATAGAGCAGTGTGTGTGTGTGTGTGTGTGTGTGTGTGTGTGTGTGTGTGTGTGTGTGTGTGTGTGTTGTGTTATGTGTGTCTGTCTGTGTGGTGTGTGTGTGTGTGTATGTGTGTGTCTGTGTAGTGTGTGTGGTGTGTGTGTGTGTGTGTGCTCTCTGTGTGTGTGTGTGTGTGTGTGTGTGTGTGTCTGTGGATGCGTGTGTGTGTTGTTGTGTGTGCTGTGTGTGTGTGTGTCTGTGTGTCTGTGGTGTTCTGTGTGTCTGTGTGGGTGTGTTGTCGTGTGGTCTGGTTGTCTGATAGGGTGTGTGTGTGTGTGTGTGTGTGTGTGTTGTGTGCTGTGTGTGCTGTGTGTGTGTCTGTGTGTGTGTTCTGTGTGTGTGTGTGTGTGTGTGTGTGTGTTGTCTGTGTCGTGTGTGTGTCTCGGTGTGTGTGTGTGTGTGTGATCTGTGTGTGTGTGTGTGTGTGTGTGTGTGGTGTGTGTAATGTCTTTCTTCACTAAGGAACACTGATATGTTTTAAGTGGCTCTCGGTGAGTAAACACTGCTGTCAGGCTTTTAATTGCTCCGTCACACTACAGAACCGGCCGTCCAGTTTGTCTCCATCACCTTAGAGACCAGTACAGAGCACACACACACACACACACACACACACACACAACACACACACACACACTCACACACACACACCTCTCCTATATATGGTGTAAGCTAATATTCGAAGTATGTTCATTCATCATTCATTATCATAATCAGTTCCGGGGGCTTTAATCCTCTATTAGGGTCGCGGGGGGTTCCCACATGCCCATCCAGGGGACGAACGTTCCGGGCGTGGGCGACAGATAGACCCAGGACAGGAAAGCCATTCCATCGCTGGGCCACACACTCACTCACACAGACTAGGGAACACAGCTCTATATGGGGCAATTTTGAGAATTCAATTGACTTGATCCCTGTTTATATGGGAACTGTTGGAGGTGAACCGGAGAACCCGGAGGTGAAACCCCCACGCGGGACACGGGGGAGAACATGGATGCCGGTGTCCCCCTTTTTGATGTCCTCACTACATGAAGTGATCTGCCACCGCACCCGCCCCACCCCTCCAGAATCACAGAGAAATGGGAGCCGCTTTATCTCTGTTCTAATGGTCAGAACCCCAATAGTGCCACCGGGATTTATTTGACCGGTGTATTATTCCTATCCCAGCAGTGTCACTTCCAGCAGTGTCACTTCCTACATGAAGTGATGCCCCCCCCCCCCCCCCCCCCCCCCCCCCCCCCCCCTCCAGGACAGAGAACGTCCCGAGAACAGAGAACGTCCCCTTTACTCTGTGCTAATGGTCAGAACCCCAATAGTGCCACCGGGATTTATTTGACCGGTGTATTATTCCTATCCCAGCAGTGTCACTTCCTACATGAAGTGATGCCCCCTCCCCCTGCACCTGCCCCACCCCTCCAGGACAGAGAACGTCCAGAACAGAGAACGTCCCCTTTACTCTGTTCTAATGGTCAGAACCCCAATAGTGCCACCGGGATTTATTTGACCGGTGTATTATTCCTATCCCAGCAGTGTCACTTCCTACATGAAGTGATGCCCCCTCCACCCCTCCAGGACAGAGAACGTCCAGAACAGAGAACGTCCCCTTTACTCTGTTCTAATGGTCAGAACCCCAATAGTTCCACCGGGATTTATTTGACCGGTGTATTATTCCTATCCCAGCAGTGTCACTTCCTACATGAAGTGATGCCCCCTCCACCCCCTCCCGCCCCACCCGTCCAGAACAGAGAACGTCCCCTTTACTCTGTTCTAATGGTCAGAACCCCAATAGTGCCACCGGGATTTATTTGACCGGTGTATTATTCCTATCCCACAGCGTCGCCTCATCCACCACCTTAACGTATGGATCTGTAACATTCCTGTGATGTCGCTCCCCTCCCCCCCACCCTCCTGCCCCACCCCTCCAGTCATGTTTGTAAAACAGAGTCCACCTACATAAATATTTGCCCCCCCGGTGGGCAGGCTGGATTTACGGCGGCGTGCGGCGTGCATTAACATGTATAGAGAATCCAGCGTTGCGCCGTTTTCAGATAATGGAATTAAACCGCTGCCTGCTGGAGACGCGTGAGCTCGTCCATCACACCCGCGCTGGCACATCCATTAGCTGCTTACACGCGCACGGCGGGGGGTGGGGGGGGGGGTAGTGGGTGGGTGGGTGGGGGTAGGAGGAGTCCCATCAGACACCGGTCTGAGCATGAGCAGACTGTAAAACAGGCCGGCTCCATCCCGGGGTGGAGCCACACGGTACACCAGATAAGAACGAAATCACGATTGCCCTGAAATTTTAAAGAAAGTGCCACTGAAGGTGGCTTAGTGGTTTGGCATGTTCTCCTCTCAGCGCTAGGGATTCCCGGTTCGGATCCCCATCTGGGTGGAGTTTCCATGTCCTCCCCGTGTCCGCGTGGGTTTACTCCGGGTTCTCCGGTTTCCTCCCACAGTCCAAAAACATGGATCGAGTCAATTGAGTTCTCCAAATTGCCCCATATAGAGTGTGTCTGTGTGAGTGAGTGTGTGCCCAGCGATGGATTGGTGTCCTGTCCTGGGTGTATCTGCCCAGCACCCGAGACGTTCTCCCCTGGATGGGCATGGAGAACCCCCCCCCCCCCACCGCGACCCTAATAGAGGATAAAGCGGGAGATAATGAATGAATGAATGAATTTTAAAGACAAATTTAGGGCGGCACGGTGGCTTAGTGGTTTAGCATGTTCTCCTCTCAGCGCTAGGGATTCCCGGTTCGGATCCCCATCTTGGTGGAGTTTCCATGTTCTCCCCGTTTCCGCGTGGGCTTCCTCCAGGTTCTCCGGTTTCCTCCCACAGTCCAAAAACATGGATCGAGTCAATTGAGTTCTCCAAATTGCCCCATATAGAGTGTGTTTGTATGTGTGAGTGTGTGTCCAGCAATGGATTGGCGTCCTGTCCTGGGTGTATATGCCCAGCGCCCGAAACGTTCTCCCCTGGATGGGCTTGGGGAACCCCCCCCCCCTCCCCCCCGACCCTAATATAGGATAAAGCGTAAGGTAGTGGATGGATGGATGCTCTTATTTTATCCCGGCTGGATCGCCGAACATGTCACAATCTGCTGTGGTTTAGTATGTTCTCCTCTCAGTGCTGGGGATTCCAGGTTCGAATTCCCATCTGGGTCCACGTGGGTTTCCTCCGGGTTCTCCGGTTTCCTCCCACAGTCCAAAAACATGGATCAAGTCAATTGAGTTCTCCAAATTGCCCCATATAGAGTGTGTTTGTATGAGTGAGTGAGTGTGTGTACAGCTATGGATTGCCCCCCTGTTCTGGGTGTATCTGCCCAGCGCCCGAAACGTTCTCCCCTGGATGGGCATGGGGAACCCCCCCCCCCCACGACCCTAGTGTTGTATGATGACGACCCATAATGGATGGATGGATGAGCTTCATGTTTCCGTGTATTAAATATGAGATTAGTTTTGTGCTTGATGAAGGTTTGAGTGGAATTAGTTAAACCCAGGTTCAGGTTATCTTAATCCTGTGGTTCAGGCTCCTTAAAGCTGCGTTAAAGCTCATCGATCGTTCAGAGCGAAGAAAACTGAAAACAGAGACAGAAAGCCAACTTCACACGCCGTATAGATCCAGCGAAGCGCCGGCGGCGATCGATAGCAGTGATCAGGAATAAAATAACCTTCTGATGGCCAGGAAAATGTGATCCATTTGTCCTCGTGCTATTGATCAGCCGCACCGTGTTCCTCCCGCTTTTCTGGAATAATCAGACCCTAAGTGGTTCCGGGAAGATGAGCGATAGAACACACTGAACAGAACCTGGCTTCAATATTAATATACATTATCATTATAATAATTAATACAATGAGATATAAAGGCGGCGGCACGGTGGCTTAGTGGTTTAGCACGTTCTCCTCTCAGCGTTAGGGATTCCCCGTTCGAATCCCCATCTGGGTGGAGTTTCCATGTTCTCCCCGTGTCCGCGTGGGTTTCCTCCGGGTTCTCCGGTTTCCTCCCACAGTCCAAAAACATGGATCAAGTCAATTGAGTTCTCCAAATTGCCCCATATAGAGTGTGTCTGTGTGAGTGAGTGTGTGCCCAGCGATGGATTGGCGTCCTGTCCTGGGTGTATCTGCCCAGCGCCCGAGACGTTCTCCCCTGGATGGGCATGGGGATCCCCCCCCCCCCGCGACCCTAATAGAGGATAAAGTGGAAGATAATGAATGAATGAATATATTGATAAGTCATTAGTATGTCTGCCTTGGGGGTCCCAGGTTCGTCTGGGAGGAGTTTGCATGTTCTCCCCATGTCCGTATGGGTTTTCTCCGTGTTCTCCGCTTCCCTCCCACAGTCCAAACACATGGATTCAAGGTGAATCGGCTGCTCTGGATCTCACTGTGTGTCTGTGTGAGGGAGTGTGTGCTC